>JABFPJ010006559.1:0-10795 GCA_022817425.1 Gryon sp. ZL-2020
GGGGGAGAAAGGGGTGGTCGTAAATCTGATTCCTCGGGTTCGGTTTTGCGAAGGTAAGAAGGGTCTGGCGGGAGGCGGAGCTCTCGTGACTCTGCTAGACAAGGTATTGGTTTGTGTGGGTGGGCGACCCAAAATAATGCAATTACCGGATAGACCGTCTATACGGAATGTCGATACAGAACTTTTCGATTTATTTTGTTCGATAAGATGTGCTTACTGAGTCTTCACTATTTGACAGATTAGAGAATAATGTTGTTAAATATGGTCTGATTTTGAAGAATTGAATTTTTTTATCTAATTTCTCCCGTACGTATATTGACAATATATTGTTTATATATGGATTATATATGGACCATATTTTTACCATGTACCGATCATATGTTGGCCATATATGGTCCATATATGACCATATATGTACGAGAAAACATTTCTCCCGTACGTATATTGACAATATATTATCTATATATGGATTATATATGGACCATATTTTTATCATGTACCGATCATATATTGGCCATATATGGTCCATATATGACCATATATGTACGAAAGAACATTTCTCCCGTACGTATATTGACAATATATTGTTCATATATGGATTATATATAGACCATACATTTACCCTGTACCGATTATATATGGACCATATATTTAGCGTGTATCAATCATATATTGACCATATATTGTCAATATATTTTCCATATATAGTATTATTAAAAAATACTCTTGAAAAAACATATATTCTCTTGATTTCATCTCTTATCAAATTAAAATGACGAGTAATAATTAATATTAACACCAAGTACTGCTTTTATCCGAAAAGCCGATTAAAAGCGGTGTATTGCGTGCAAGAAATCATGGAAATATAATTTTTGTATTACAAAGTAAGTGCATAATCAAATTTATCTCTGTCATATATATATATATATTCATTGTATTAGTAACGTGTGGTGTACTGCCTCTGCATTAATTCACAGTGCTAATTTACAATTCCATGAAATTATATCAGCAACACTTATGGCTGTTATAACTTAATCGCGCTAGTCGCAAAATTAATAAATCTGAATTCATAATCTGATTAATTAAATAAATTAGTAAATATATAAATTAAAAAAATATTATATACAGATTTATTAAAAGCATTTAATACGATACAATTTGGTTTTAACATTTCTTTAAACATTTTTTATTTTGTTATAAAAAAGTGAGGTTATGTTTATTTAAACTTGGAATAATTGTAACGTCACTTTTTACACATTTTCATAATTCTTTTAAAATAATTGAGGTTATGTTTATTCAATTTTGGTATCTCATTAATGTTTCACCTTAAATTAGATGAATATTTACTTTATTATTAAACGAATAATAGTTTTTGAGTTAAAATTATCAACTTAATTATATTTTCCAATTACCGCAACTTCTGAAGATGTGTTCACTGACCCGGTAATTAATACCAAAGTATCAACTTCTTCAATATTAAGTGTTTTGTCAATAAATTTGGTACACATCGTTAATCGATAAGCTTCATTCTTCTCGTTTCAATCGTCTGTTCGATTTTTTCATTGTTTCAGCAAAGCTATTTGTTTAAACTGAAAAATCAACTTTGCAATTGACCTACATACGTGACTTAATTTTCTTTCTGTTTTGTGACGTGACATAAAGGTGACATAACTACAACAAAAAAGCAACATTATTAAATAAATTCAAATGAAAAAAATAATTTTATTTTAAACTAACAAAATTTAAGACATAAACTTGACATAAAATATATTTTCGTTCTCATTTGTGATGTGTCATAAAATTGACATAACTGCAATATAATTACATGACGTCAAATGAAATGATTTAGTTTTATTTCAAACACACAAAATGAAGAAATAAACTAGACATAAAATATATTTTTGTTCCCATTTGTGATATGACATAAGGATAACATAACTGCAACATAAAAGCGACATAATTCAATGACGCAAAATGAAATGATTTATTTTTATTTCAAACACGCAAAATGAAGAAATAAACTTGACATAAAATATATTTTCGTTCTTATTTGTGATATGAAATAAAGGTGACATAACTGCAAAATAAAAGCGACATAATTCATTGACGTAAAATGAAATGATTTATTTTTATTTCAAACACATAAAACAAAGACATAAACTTGACATAACTGCAACATAAAAGCAACATAATTAAATTACGTCAAATAAAATGATATAATTTTATTTCAAACTGACAAAATGAAGACATAAACTTGACATAAAATATATTTCCGTTCCCATTTGTGAGAACAATGATTCAATCACATGAAAAAAAATCGAGTTAATTGAAGATCCGTCGAAAAAAGGACGTAAGTGGTTCTGCCATTCGAATGGCGTAACAAATAAACTTTCCGAGCGCAGACATGATAAAAATGTCATTTACTTGTATCTTGAAACAGACTTTTCTCCGAATCCCCGCGAGCAAAGAAAGTCCTGTTGCTTTTCTAATGCATACAGATGTGTCCTACAAAGAATCGTCTGGTTATTTCAAAAAAAAAAAAAAAAAAAAAAAAATAAAATTTTTTTTTAACTTTTAAAAGGTAAAATTTTTTCAACAATTTTTCAATTCTAGCAAAACGTAAAAGATATTGCTAATATATTGTTAATATATTCTTATTATATTTTCAATATATTCTTAAAATATGCTTAATATATTCTTAATAAACTTTTAATATATAATCAAAATTTGTATTCTGATTTTTTAAATTTTATTTTTTTTTCTTAATTTTGGTGGTTTTTAAATTTATAATTTTCTTTAATTTTATTATTTTTTTTATTTCGATCTATTTAGTTTTGCAAATTCTTAAAATAAGCATTAATATAAAAGTGTTTATTTATCATGCACGAATGCACGCGCGATAGAAACCGAAAGTGACAACTGCTGAACAATATTGTACATCATCTGTTTCGTTTGATCGAAACATCATCACGCTTGATCGAAACAAAAGCGTAACCTATTTATGAAATCCGTCACTCTGACAAGTATTATAACAAACATCGTATCCATAAATGCTTGTCTAATGTGCATTTTTTTATGTTTTTATGACTGTAACATTTTATATCATCGGCATATTTACACTCAGGCAAATGCAAAATTACTAAAATGATTATTTCAGTAATCATTTAATTATTATTCATTTAGTAAATTTGACTATTTTTTCAAAGCTAATATTTAATTGAATAAAATAATTAAATGAAAAATACAAAATATTTAAAAATTCAAATTAATATATATATGGTCGATATATGGTCAATGTATGGTCCATATATGATAGATATATGTTGAATACATCGTCAATATATGGTCTATATATGACCAGTATATAGTTTATATATGGTCAATATATGGCCATTATATGACGGATGTATGGTTAATATATGGTCCATATATGATAATAAATATATGGCCCATATATGGTCATCTTGTAGCCAAAATATGATCGATGTATGGTCTATATATGATCAATATATAGTCAGTACATGGTCCATATATGATTAGTATATGGCCAATATATGATTGATATATAGTCAACATATGATCAATATATGGTTCATATATGGTTAATATATAGCCAATATGTGATTGATATATCGGCAACATATGGTCAATATATGACCAATATATGGTCCATATATGGTTAATTCGTGACTAATATATAATAGATATATGGTCCATATTTAATATGATTATATTTGAAAAAAATTACCTTTTTAGCATTACATCGTAAATATGTTGTGAATATATTTTGAATACGTTTTATCAATGTTTTTCAAATATATTCTCTGAATATTCTTTTATTAAAAATGTGTTAAAATATATTAAGAATATATCAACAATATATTCGCAATATATTTTAAGTTTTGCAAGGAAAAAAAGTTCATCAAATGTAAACATATGTTATACGTCTATCTGTATGAATTGTTTACACTTGTTTACGTGAAGAAAGATTAATGAAAAAAAAGGAAGAAGAGAAGTAGAAAGAGGAAGAAAAAAAAGCAACAGTCAACGAGAAAACGAGTCCTCGGACGAGAAATGAAAGGAGGGTAAGAGACTTGACTTTTAAGTCGCGGTTTCTATTCACAACTAGGCACTTCGTTAGGTCGTCGTGTACGCGTATGGACATCCCGCAAATGTCCAAACGTGTTATCACTCGGCCAAACGATAACATTTTGTTGGCAAACAAAATTGCAACAAATTTTTTTTTATTTCATTTAATTTATTTTTATAAATTTCGAAATATTGGTAAAAATAAAATATTTAAAATATATTTACAAAAAATTATATACATTTTATATATATTTACGTTATATATAAAATATATATAATTCTTTATATATATATTTTTTATTTTATTATTAATATCATTTGTTTCATAAATTAAAAGAATTATTTAATATGTAATATTTAAGACAATTGAATCATTAAAAAAATCAGTTTTTTATCGAATCAACTTTTTTTTAATCGTTCAATGTTTTCCTGCTCCTTCAACATTTTGAAGTTTCAAAACTGTTTTACGAACAAAACGCAACTTCACGAACTTTATCAAACGTTCATTTATTATCATTTTTTTTGTTTTACCTTTGCCAACAAAAGTTCAGCGAGTTCTACTTTGCAATGATTTCCTTACAAAATCGCAAAATAAATCTCACATATCTTTCTCAGGCTTTTATCTTCTATTTTTAGAAGGGCTAAATTTAAACCCTTTTTCAATGAACTTCCATGAAAAACTGTTATTTACATTTAAGTTGAGGAAAAAAAGCAAAACAAGAGAGAAAACAAAAGAAAACAAAAACAAAATAAAACAATAAAAAAACTAAAACAAAACAAGAAACACAAATATACAAAATAAAAAAATAAAGAAACAACTGAAACACAAACAAAACAAACACAAAAACAAAAAAACAAGTCAAACAAAAACAAAACATATAAACAAAAAGAAAACAAAGAAAATAAACTAAAACAAAACGAAAATAAAAACAAAATAATAACACAAACAAAAACAAAACAAAATAAAACGTAAACAAAACAAACTAAGAAGATAAAACAAAATAACCAAAACGAACACAGAAACAAACAAACAAACAAGCACAAAGCGAACTCAAAAACAAACAAACAAAAAGAAAACAATAACAAAATAAACAAACGTAAGGAACATTTCCGACATTTAAGTAATATTTTCCTACATTTTTTTCAAAATTCATTTATTTTCGTCGATACAAATTTGAACAAAAAAAAAAGCAAAAAGAAAATGAAACATAAGGGGGAAAGGTATTAGTAAAAAAGCTAAAGAAAAAGTAAAATGCGAAATGGCGTGTCGGACTATAATATTGTCGCGACTTATGTGCCTTCTGTAGTCTTCTCGAATTACATTCTCGAACGCAGTAACGTAGATGCGACCTCGCACTACTCAGACTCCAACACATTCAATATACAGTTGCAACGCAACCCTCGCGAGTGAAGCATCGTTACTTCCTACTTGCGTCGTGCCGAAGACAGTAAGCGGGTTTTATATATATATCTATATATATTTATATATATGTTTACATATATACATATATATATGTATATATATATATACATACATATATGTATGAACATATATATAAATATATATATATATTAAAAATAGCAACATTAGTGAAATTGTTGGTCGAAAACAGTGACGATGATGTCATACTTAAATACGCGGAAAAGTGGTGTACATTTGTTTACGGTGGCGCCTTAAAATGAAATAAAAAATGGCAAATTTGACTGCAACATTTTATGGTAAAAAGTTGAATTTAATTATATTAAATGAAATAAAAATAAATAGAGATTTAAGGAATTCAAATTAAAATCAAAAAATGATTTTCTTAATTTAAAATTATTTTTCATTTAAAATAATATATTTTTAATTAAATTTTAAATTAATTAAAAAATAAAGTAAAGTATTAATTAAAAAGAAATTAAAATGAAATTAAAAAAAGTGTTTAATTAAAAAAAGTCACAAAACGTGTTGTGAAAGTAAGTTAGAGTTGAATCAAGGATGAGTTAAAAAAACGTTTGAGTCAAATTAAAAATGTGACTTAAAAAAGTGTAAACAAACAAAGGCGCGGAGCTTTTGTTTTTGGTCGATTTGGTTGGTTTTTGAGTGAAGTTGGATTTGGAGTGAAGTTGTTTTTGAGTGAAGAAGTTTTGCTGAGATAATTTGCAAAATGACTTTAGACGAGTCACTTGACAGAAGTTGCATCATTGCAAGGCTGAGGGATTTAAGCGACATGATCCCCTTGAAACATGACGAAGACGCGCCCCTAGTAACAGCTTTTTACAACACAAAGAAAGTTGCATTTACATAGCTGATTGCGCGGGTTTATTTTTCTTTCAAATCAAAAATAAAAAAAATCAACCACCCCCCCCCTTCTCAAAAAAAGTATTATAAATCAATTTAAAATCTTTAAAAGAAATAATTTTTTGTTCTTTAAATTGGAACATGTTTCAAAAATGCGGGATAAAAAACTGGATTTGCAAAGTAATTCGTAGAAATGTGTGTAGCTGCGCAAATGAAAGTCGCCGGACTTATATGAGAGTAAACAATTTGGAACGATTGAAAAAGACACTGCGACGAATCGCGAATGAAGCAAGTTGAGTCTGTAATAGGGAACGATACTGAGCTGAAAGTAGGTACTTTGAGATATCGACCAACCTGGACGGTACGGCGGCTGTGCGTTACTGTTTCCACTCGAGTCGAGTTCGAGAGAAACGCCGAGTCAGTCATTTTCGTGTTTCCATTTTTTTTCTCGAAAAAAAAAGGAAAAAATAAATACAACTTTTGGTATAGTAAAATTTACTATCTAGGTAGTAAAGTTTACTATCTAGGTAGTAAAGTTTACTATCTATATTTAAAAGGACCAATTGGACTAATTGTTACTATTTTTGTTGTAATTTTAACGAAAAATGAATGAAATTAGTATGTAATATTTGAAAATACAGTCGAATCCCTCATAATGCAACAACTCTGGATCGGAAAAGATAACCAAGAAATAAAATAAGTAAAGAAAATTAGCGATAATATGACAAATAAAGAAAATAAAAAAAATAAAAAAATGAATATCAAATATTATTATGTAAAAAAAATAATTTAATTCCATGTTTTTGAATTGCGCGCCAAAAATGGATGGTAGGCATCCATTGATAGTTTGCCAATAAAATAAAAAAGGACACATACATAAATAAACAAAAAAGAGAGACAAAAGTATAAAGAAAAGTCATTTTATGTTTGTTTACGTTTCATGTTTACATATTATACGTCCCCTTTTCTACGAATGTAAATAATGTTTACAATTGAACTTTGATTACAAACAAAATAAAGTTGTATTTATTCTTTCTTCGAGGTTATCTAAGAAGTAATGTCATAAGGAATATAAATATACAAAGCAGCTATCATATTAAAGTAATTAATACGCTTCGTTATTTGAAGCAAAGTTGGATATTATATGAGCAGTTATGTTTATATAACGACAAATATTAACTGATCAATAATCCGATGAATAAAAGGACACATCTTTCCGTGCGATGTCCGTCTTCTGCCAGCTTTTGTCGCGTTTTCGTCATTGTCAACAAGAGACCTCGTTTTGCAAAGTATTCGGGTCAGTCGTGAGAAATCAAAAGTGATTCTAAACATAAATACACTCGAATTCCTCATAATGCAACAACTCGACACCGGAAACGATCTGTTATTGCAACTATACCAACTAAGAATTTAATTTGATCATTTTCAGTAATGCCTACATAAGAAAATTCATATTGAGGTTATGTTCTTATTATAAATTAGGTTATCTTTGAATTTGAGGTTATACTTTATTATACACTTGAATCTCATATATTGGACATTCAGATATTAGACAATACTCATTTTTTGAACAGGAAACCTTACGCTTTGAACATTTTCGTTCCGCAAATATTTAGAAATTTAGGTTAAGAAAGGTTAGGTTGACCAATTAGATTTAACCGTGAATTTAAATCAAAATTTCAATGTTTACATGTTACATTTAAAAACATTTTTAAACAAAAACTGTATAAAAAAGTATAATGAAAATTTATGTAAATTCCACAAATGAATAACTTTGCATAAAATAAATATATTTTTTTATAAAATAGATATTGTTTATAGAATAAACAGATTTTATTTATATGTTTTCTTATATCCTATTTTAACTACATAACCAGAATTAACGGAAATTCTTAAAATAGAAATTAATTGTAAGTAAATTATAATTAAGAATTACATTTTTTAGGAAATATAATTGTAAATTAATTAATATATAATATTACTATATATTTATTTATTTATTTTGTTTTTATATTATACGTTACCAATACCTACTGTAACCTAACATTTGCAAATGTATGGTTACGTTAATGTATTTTTTATTTAAAAATTAATATATAATTATGTACTTACGATTTTTCACATTTTCATCATTTTCCATGATTATTCATTGAAAATTGAAGTATTTGTATTTGAATAATACTTATTTCTATTGCAATAATATATAAATGTTGAAACGTTGGAACATGAAACACACTGACCAATGAAAAGCTTAACTGCACTAAAGACAACAACACCATCACACTGCCCAAGTGCCCAAAGAGTAAGTATTTCCGGTCCTGAAACTGAAAGAAGTTAAAAATTAAGTATGATTATTATCTGAAAATAAAAAAATAAATAAATAATTTTAACTCCATTATTTTGAATTGCGCGCCAAAATTGTCTACACTTTTTCCGTTGCATAATCGGAACAGATTTTGTTGCAATATTAGACCGGTTACAATATTTGATGTTGCAATAAAAGGAAGTCGAGTGAATCCCCACTTAATTTTGTATTTTGTTACCGAATTTAAATCTGAAATAAAATGTAAACTGAATTAACCAACACAATAATAAACATGGATTTCAAATAAACATTCAATTGAAATAACTAACCTCCATTTCTTTCACCTTCACACTCGATTCCACTGTTAATTTGCCCAGCAAAGCAATTTGCAAAAATCCTCTTCTCCCCTAATATGAATTGAATTTCATAACAAAATGCTCTTGAAGATTAGTGCACCACGAAATAATTAATGCCAAGTCCGTGACGCATGATGGATGAAAACCTTTTTTTTTTTTTTTTGTTTCATCGGTCCTTATCAATCACAAAAAAGCGTTGAACGTTGAAGTGCACGAGGCTCGTGTAAGACACAATAAAGTCTGCGTCCGACCCCTAAAACACGACACAGGGACAAAGAGTGGTTAAACCCTTGTTGACAAAGATCCACCATGCGTAGCAGAAACCCGTAGACGTTCGAGGTGAATACACGACTTCTTTTTTTGCCTCCTCTTTTTCCTCTTTTTTTTTCTTTTTCTTTTCTGCCATTTTTTATCTTAAAAGCAATTTTTACTACGCACTGAACAGTGCTCGCGAATGTAAAGATGCACGTCGCTATTTGCAGGTTAAACTTTGATCCTTTGTGGGTAATGTAATTTGTCGAACGAGGGGGATCATTGCGCGATGTTTGTGGCTGAGGGAAATACGATTAAATCGACGACATGATTGCGATGTTACGATGGCGGATATTAGAGAACTCAGTAATCAAAGATTGACAACAATTCGAGAATTGAGGTTATGGCGAAGCTGACGTTACCGACATTACAGATTCCTTCAAATAAATTTAAATAAAAAATTATATTTAAATTGTATTTAATTACATTTAAAGAGCCATTTTCTCACTTTTTTTACATATTTTGATTTATATAATATGGTATTTAGTAGGGTTGAGATGATTTAAATCAAAAGATTTAAATCAAAAGATTTAAATCATTGATTTAAATCGCGATTGAAATGAAATGATTTTTTTGCAAAAATCAATGATTTTAATGAGAAAGTATTTTATTTACAAAAAATAAAAAAATGTTTTGACCTACAATTAAAACTATGCAATAAATATGATTGAAATCATTTTTAAAAAGTGACAATTATTCATATAGCAAATTATTAATTGATTTTGATTATTTATATACAAGTCACGAAAAATCAGTTGTTCAAACAAAGCAAATTGCGAGAAGAATTTTGTTAATGAAAGTTCAAATATATCGATAGATTTAACTGAAGAAGATTAAGAAAACTAAAAAAAATAATAAAATAAGAAAAATAAGAAAACTAATAGAATTAACAAAACTAAGATAAACTACTTAAACAAACAGAAAACTATGAACATACTAAATAATAAAAGAAAACTAATAAAAGTAAGAAAATTACAAACAAACTCAAATAAGAAATGTAAGAAAGCTAATAAAATAATCAAATTAATAAAACTAAGAAAAGAAAGAATATGAAACTAAGTAAAATAAGAAAACTAAGAAAATTAACAAAATTAAGAAAACTAAGAAAATTAACAAAATGAAGAAAACTAAGAAAATTAACAAAATCAAGAAAACTAAAAAAAAGTAACTAAAATAATAAAAGTAAGAAAAGTAACAAGACTAACTAAGATAAGAAACTAAGAAAGCTAAGAAAACTAATTTAAATAAGAAAATAAATTTAATTGACTAAAAATTAAATTTATTTACTCATATTTTTAATGTTGTGATTTAAATCGGATTTAAATCTGATTTCAATCAAAAAAATCGATTTTTTATTAAGTACATCTATATCTATTTTCCGCAAAACAACAAATTCAACTCTAACTTCCTCTCCAACAAAATATTAATATAAAAAAGTTATTTTGAAATATC
>JABFPJ010006560.1:0-10792 GCA_022817425.1 Gryon sp. ZL-2020
ACTAAGAAGTATGTATAACTGTTACAACTAGCAAGATTAACAAGATTAACAAAACTAACGAAACTAACAAAACCTTATTTTTGCATGTTTATAGTTCTTTGTTACTAATTTTTGTTAGGTTTTAGTTTCATAATTTTGGAGTTTAGTTTTCTATTATCTTAAGGTCTACAGCTAGCTAATGTACTTAACTATGTCAGTTAATAAATTAGATTTTATTGTAGATTCACTCCCCAAGTTGCAGATTTTTCAAATAAAATTAGCGAATGTACTTGACCATATTTATTGATATCAATACCTTATATTGAGAAAAATTTTAGTGATTAGTTATACTTATATGTTATAGTTTAGTTATACTAAATTTAAACATTTAAACAACTAAACTAAATTTAAACATTTAGTTATACTAAATTTTTTTCATTTTTTCAAATTTTAATGACTGTTTTCCAATTTTGCTTAAATAAAGTTTAAATTAAAATAAGATTCCACTTTAGATTACATATTTGATTTGAGAAAGTTGAATATGATTTAGACGTCATTATTTTTGATTTTTCATATTATAATTATTATTTTTTCAATAACATGAATAAATGGGCCGGCGAGGTTTTTGTTGAAAACTAGCAAAACTAAGAAAAGTATCAAACCTAACAAAATTAGCAATATTAACTAAATAACTAAAATTATTCAAATTACTATTTTGCTATTACATATTACATTTTTATTTGATACTATTTTTTTACAATTTGATACTACTTTTGAGTATAGAAATCTCACCTTCCACTGATTTTAGTTTTTGTGTAGTTTGAATATAGTTTAGTAATTATGCCAAATCATTTTTTGGGAGTTTTTATGGAAAATGCTTTGTGTTTTCTTAAGTTTATAAGTTTGTTTTATGGTTTTTACAAGCCTGTTTCACTAAATAAATGGCAGACCGTTTTTTTCATTATTTATTTATAAAAAAAACAATTTTTTTGTCAGTATGCCATGTTTTCAAATCAGTCAAATCGATGCTTGCTTTTGCGCTATTCTCCCCCCTGGTAGATTTGCTTTATTCCACTCGCAGAGTGGCAAACTGACATTTTTGTATTTAAAATGTCTTGAAACACAAGTGCACAAAGTAAAACAGTTTTCAAATGAGTCCCGTCCGATTGTAATTCTACCTTATTAAAAGCAAAGCAACGCCTTCTTGTTCTGATCGGCTTTTAAACCTACGGTATCTTTCCTAGGACATTAAAATCTAAGTATCTATGCACGTTAAAAATGTTTTCAAATCAGGCACGATTTGTTTTAGCCTTACTAGGTTGCAGTTTGTAAAGAAGTGGGCATAATTTTTCCATAACAGGCTCACAGATACACTGTCTTATCATATAATAACCATATTAGTACAAATAAACGGCAAAATAACTGATAACCATATTGGACCATGTTTTGCTAACAATAGCTGGTACTCGTAACTATTTGTCCAATAGTATGCCATAAAAGGATCATATAGCGTTTTTCCTTGCTCGGTTCTGAAACGTTCCGCTAGGTTCTGTGATTCCGGAACACTTCTGGAACTGAAACTGAACCTATCAGAACCAAGGAAATGGTTGGTTAATGTGTTTAAAATTTAAATATTCTTTAATGTGTAAATCGTTAATTCCATTGAAATTAAAATGGGTAAGTACTAAAAATAAAATAAATATTGCAAATTAAAAAGACATTTGTCATTATTATTCAAAGAAAATTGTCTAACCATTTGTTTATAACTTATGTAGTTGTATTTCTACATTAACATTTTAATTGATTAACAAGAAAATATTATGACATAAATCATTAAATAATATTCAAATTATTAATTATAAATAAAAAATTATTACAAATAATGACAGAAGAACATTAAAGCGTAATTATGTTTTGTTAGATGAAATTTTACATTCCACATTGTCATTGCTAGAAGAGGATGATTTTCAGGAAACAATTGCGATATTTACTCTGAGAAAACAAAAAAATAATAATATTAACTTTTTGTCAAATCGAATTAGCGAAGAAGATGATGAAGAAGTTCAACTGCAAGGTGCTCATTTGAACCGTCGACAAGCACTGTGTAATGTTGAACTTATGTCATCAGTGCCATTAGACAGTGAAAATGATGAAATTTACATTGAGCATCAAAGCATCAAAGCAAAAAAAATGTTAAAATACAAATTCTATCTTCAGTATCACATAGTGACGATGATTTGTATTGTTTTTTAAGAAGATCTCGTCCAAAAATTGATACATACATTGAACGTGTTGTTCATGAATATACGGATGAAGAAGTGAGTACTAATGTGTATTAGTATATTTTAGTACTAGGGCGCTTGCACCCGAGTGGAAAATAAAAGTTTTCTGCACGTGGAACAGTACGGAAAGTGGCCATTTTTCGCACTAGTACAGAAAGTAGGTACTTTCCGTACGAGTGCCGTCAGGCACGAGTATGGAAAATAACTATAAATATAAAATATGAAATAACTAATAGGCGGTGCAACACGGGATATTATTTTGAAAAGATGTTTCATTCATTAATATTTTCAAAATTATTACAAACATTAATTGAAAAACGTTTAATTAATTTGCCAAAAATTAAATAAATATTAAAATTATTATTAAATATATTAATAATTGTAATAGAAATATAAATATATATACATACAAATTTATATATACATTTATTTACATATATGGAATTTATAATTAAGATTTAAAAAATATATTATTACACATAATCATCTATTTTTGATTGATGATGTGTATAATCGTATTATAAAAAAATTAACGTTACAATAATTTATTTCTTAGTTCAGACAAACGTTTTGCCTCAGCAGAAATGTAGCATTCGATTTAATAGATTCTTATGAGGAATCCGATTTTAGTCCAAGATTTGATGGTGGCGGAATGATTCCAAGGACAAGGGAAGAAGATATCTTAAGCTTCTTATGGTATGTCATTTAAACATAAATCATTATAATATGATTATAAATGTAACTATAAATTGTTTAAAGTTAATATTATGTTTGATATCATTTAAAATGGTAATTTTTCATTTCTGTTTAATTTTTTAAATTTATCTTTATTTGACTGTTTGTATTTACTTAAAAAAATTATGTTGATAGGTTGACAGGCAATAAATGTTGCTTAAGAGATGTCGCTGAAAGATTTGGCATTGGTACAAAGACTGCATTTTCACAACACAATCGTGTCATGAACTATCTGATGTCCATTGCCCCACAAATTATTCGATTCCCACAAAATTTAGAAGAGAAAGCTCAGCATTTTTATGAAGTAGTTACTTTAATTATTTTGCTTTACTAGGGTATAGCGCGCTACGCGCGCATATATTAAATGTTTAATTTTCTACATTATGCTGAAAGTTGGAATAGTAGTAAAACGGAAAATATAAGTATAAAATATTGGAATACGATTTATTTTCAGATTTCACATTTTCCAAATGTTGTGGGTTGCATTGACGGGAGTAACATCCCTATAATGACTTCAGAGGGAGCTATACAGGCAACATATATAAACCGTCATGATAGGCCTGCAATGACGCTCCAAGCTATTTGCAATAGCAAAAGGCAATTCATTGACGTTTTTACTGGTGCATCGGGACGAATACACGATGCAAGAATTTTTGACATGTCTAATATCAGTCAAGAATTGTCTGCCCTCTGTTGTGATACGTACCAGATTCTAGGTGATGGAGCATATCCTCTCAGAAAATGGCTAATCACGCCATTTAGAAACGTTGGCAATTTGCAAGAAAATCAAATTTTCTTTAATACATCCTTAAGTAAAACTCGCATTTTAATAGAAAACGCGTTCGGCTTACTAAAAATTCGATTTAGGCAACTATTTTACGGCGTTTATATGCATAAACCAGAAAAAATAGCAAAATTTATAATATGTTGCTGTGTCCTTCATAATCTGTGCATTACTGCAAATGACGAAATGACCTTCGAAGAAGTGTTAGCGTTACAAATCCAAGAAAATGCTATTTATGAAGAAGTAGAAACGGAAAGAGAATTGAGAATAAATGGTGCAAGAAAAAGAGATGAAATTCTTAATCAATTTTTTTAAGATTATAATGTTTTAAGTAACTACATTTATATTTATATTAAATTAATTATTATTAATTAAATTATTATGCATTCATGTAAATAATATTATGCACATAGAAAAATTTTTTTGTACATTCAGCATGCATTAAAATGTAAATAATCATAAGTATTGAATAAAATTTATATTTAATTTATATGTAATAAATGGATGAAAGATTAAACTGCATAACATATGAAATTAGTATTTTTATTATACACATATATATGTTGCTGAACGAAACATAAACGAAGTATCACATTAAGACAATGATTTCTCTTATTTCTAATTTAATTGCAAACAATATTTTTCCGATCACTTTCCAATGGTAAAAGCATTTTATTATTTCGTAATTAACTAAATTTTTAAAATTAAGCACGTAATAACAGAAATTATATTTTTTATAATGATATAAACAAATCTTCACAGCTTTATCACATTCATGTCACTTATTTAAATATAGCAAATAACGCCGCTTTTATCAGTATCTTCTTCAAATTGAGCAATCAGTCGCATGTATTTCAAATAACTTATATGATATAATAAAAAAACATATTTTTCTCATTAATAAATAGTATTAGATTTACTTTAATGTATCAAATATTAATGCAAACCATTGTAAGTAAAATAAAACAATTATATAAACAAAATTAAAAATGCAAGTCTTCAACTAAATAATTGTTCGTTTATCCTTAATTTTGAAACAGACATGTTAATTAATGTCAATCTTGCTTAAGTTTAGCTTTAATTAATGCAAAAAAAAATATGTAATTTAAGGAACTGATTAAATTTTATTCAAATTTAATCAGTTGAAGATGACACCGAGGATATGTCGGTTTCAGCATTTTCGCTAAAATTTTGTTCCGCATTTTTTCAGCTTTTTTGCTGGCCTTTATTCTCATTACTGTCGTTTCGTATAACGTTTCAGCCATTGTACGTTTTTTTCGAACTTCTTTTTTCTTTTTTTGTCACCTCTGTCCGACT
Source organism: Gryon sp. ZL-2020 (assembly GCA_022817425.1). Classification (NCBI taxonomy): domain Eukaryota; kingdom Metazoa; phylum Arthropoda; class Insecta; order Hymenoptera; family Scelionidae; genus Gryon; species Gryon sp. ZL-2020. The sequence continues at coordinate 5,098 of JABFPJ010006560.1, forward strand.
CAGAATCTGATGATTGCAAATCTTTGGAATAGTGCGGTTTATTTCTCTTTCTCTTTTTTTTTTCTCAATTTCCAATCCATCAGATGACGATTCATTTAATATCTTAGATTTCTTTTTTTTATACATGATGCCTTTTTGTGACATCAGAATCGCGGGATCCAAGCTATCATCGATTGCAGCGATGAGCTCCATTTCATCAGCATAGGGAATATTTACTTCGCCCTCGCCAGATCTTCTTTTTTTATTCAGTGACGATTTGTAATCACGAACAATCACTTTATATTTATTTTCGAACTGAGCCGCCGATTTCACCAATCCCAGTTCGAGCATATCAGCGCTCAGTTTCTCCCACATGTCCTTTTTTTTCGGAAATTGTTTTCCAGGACCAATTTCGGATAAATACATGGCAATGTTATTTAATAAACATTTGGTTGTAGCAAAATTAAAGTCTGAAAATAATTTACAAAACAGAATAGAATTAAATTAATTTTGCATACAACTATAAATTGAAAAAGATTCAGTAGAACCTCGATTATCCGAGATGGCCGGGACCAAGCATACCTCGGATAATGGAAATCTCGGATAATACGAAATAACATAATTAAGAGCAACTAAAGATGGAAAATACTAATTTCATTAATATACCCATGTTATAATTGCAAAAACGGAGTTTTTTAAAACAGATTTTAAGTTTAATTATCTATTATTTATATTATTGATACGTGAAAAATTCGGGTCCGAAAATCGGTTGAGTGCCTCACATAATCCGGATCATCGGTTAAGCGAGGCTCGGATAATTGAGGTTCTACTGTAAATTAAAACGATATAATATATACCAGTCATATTCTTCTTTGGTGGAGTTGCTGTGACATCTATGTCTTTTGCAATCTCTACGTTAGGATTATTATTCTCATTTATTCTTGGATTTTCCGTTGGATTGTCAAATATGACAACTTCACTAACAAAATGAAATTAACAAAATTAATATTGTTATTATTTTACCTAAAATTTTATATTCCTCAACTAGGGAGGAAAGTTGCTGATTCTAAACGAGTGTGAGGTTTGATGCACGAGTCGAAGGCGAGTGCAGAAATCTCACACGAATCGAATCGGCAATTTCTCCCTAGTTGAGGACGATATTTCGTCTCACCAGTGTATCGAAAAGGTCTTATTCTTCCTCGAAAAATGGGATAAAAATGGCGTTTTCTGTCCTGAGGGATAGAAAATAACTATAGTGATAGAAAGTAACTATGCTGATGGAACGTATCTGGTTAAAAAAATTTTTTAACTTATTTAAGTTATACAAACTTTCCGTCTCCAGGGAGAGAAAATGCCATTTTCGTCCCACTTTTTAAGGAAGAAAACACATGTATATGTACATGTATTTGACATGAATGTTAAATCATTTTTTAAATTATTTTAATATTTATACGCTATGCAAGTAAACTTATTTGTCTTTGTTTACATTACATGTAAACATAAATGTTTTTCTTTGTCTGACACATTGTTTTGAGAAATATTTCCTAGCGTATGAAGTTGAACAATTAAAATTATTGTGTGCAATTTGACTTTGATTTTTCTTACTCAATGCCTTCCATTACAGTGATACGATACATTTCGACGCCTCCAGTACTAAAATAACCCTGTTCAATTTGCTCTCTCATATATTAAACTATTAAATCCTTATTTTCTGTAAAGAAAATAAGTGCTTTTATTTGCTTTTTTTACTTTTACAATAAATGCATAATAATTAAAGAAAATCATGCAATAAGATTTTAAAATATTCATAATCACAATGTAATTTATAAAAAAAATTTTGTAATAAAAAGGAATGGACACGAATAAGATAATTTTAGGTTAAGAATATTTTCAATAATTTTATACAATCATAACTTCAACTTACCTAGCATGCTTTTATAAAGCTCCAATCCACAAACATTGCTTTCCCGGCAAATGCCATATGGTAAATAATATTTATTTTTCCTGTCATATATAACATTTTATAAACTAATTACCTAAATATTTAAAACATTAACCTTCCGTTATTATATCGTAACTATTGCCGCTTTCTTTTATAAATTATATATATTATATAACATTTTTATGAAATTATATATATAAGAAATGCATTTTTCATATATTCATAAAAAATATAAGAACTCTATTTTATATGTATTGTAACCACGTGGTTACGGATCCGCGAACTAGATTATCGAGCGAGCACACTGTCAATGTGGCATTGACATGTCGCCGAGATGCGGTTGCCGCTAGATGGCCCGGCACGTCCCGTTATCGCATAAAGCGATAACGAATTTTGAAAAAGACCGGTGGGCCTTAAATTTTAAAGCCAAGCTTGCGTTTTCGACCCGAAGACAAAGTGCCGCCGAAAACTTTTTCCTTGCGAAAAAGAGAAATTCACGAGTTCGCCCCCCCCCCGTAAGCGAAAAAGTAGTGCGATTTAACCCCAAAGAAAGTAAAATAAACCCTTAGGTGGTAAAATACCCTAGGTGGTACCACCCCAAACTACCCCAAAACTACCCCAAGGTTAGCCCCAACGTGCGCGCTTGTTGTGAGACGGGAAAGCAAGACAGCGGAGGCCAACGAGAGAGGAAAGAACAGTGCGAGGTGGTGTAGAAGACGCACGAGAGAGAGATATAACGACGATTATAAGTCGAGACTTTAGTTTTATATTAAATTCATTGTCCTCCTCGTGAGCTCCAGCCTAGACTGGCCCCAACGACTAGCGCAGAGGCGCCAGCTCAAACCGTACGATTGGCGCCAGTGGAGCCAATGGACCAATCGGAGGGCCATGTGAGCGGGGATGACGAAGAAGAGTAGGCAGAGGCTGGGGCCTAACAAAATGTTGGTGCCCAGGAGACACCCAGGGTGCCTCAGCCCAGTCACTCGCGTTGGGGCACACGCCAGGCGGCTTCAACTCCATACAACGTGGAGCCAATGGCCCCAAGTTCGGGAATGAGCTTCTGGACTTACCTGGGGTCGGAACTAGGCGCCAACTTTAATTTGGGCCCGATAACGGCCTCAAGGACGACGATGGTGACGACGACTGCGATATTAACGGGGCCCATGACGACCTTGGTTTCGATGTCGATGGCTCGGCTCGCAGTGAGTCCAGCGCCATGTGGCCAGTCGCACTACTCGACCCCAGGTGGCCTCATATCGCGGAAAAGAACGGCACCGGAGCGGTGTCAGACGGTGACGTTCTTCGACGAGTTGTCAGCCCCCAGGACACATCGAACTCGGGCAGGCTCAGCGCAGAACCTACCAGCGCTGGTTTCCAACTGGAACCTCCATTTCTCAGGCGAGAAGGAACCAAGCGCGGAAGAATTTCTTGCTCGCCTGATAGAGTGCCACCGTGGCACGGACTGACGGAGGCCGAGCTGTTTGTGTGTCTGCCGTTCTTGCTCCAGAAGAGGGCGTTGCACTGGTTCCGCCAGAACCATGTGCACTGGACCAGCTGGCACGACTTCGTTGTCCACTTCCGACAACGGTTTAGTGGTCCCAGCTTCCAGGAGCGGATCAAGCGAGAGATCCAGCTCCGGACCCAGGCTCCAAATGAGATGATCGCTGATTATTTCCAGAGCCTGAAGGGGTTAATTCCCACCATGACGGAAGAAGTGAAGCTCGAGCATGCATACGGAAACCTCCATCCAAGTTATTACTCCAGGATAGAGCGGCACCAATTCAGGACATTTGATGAATTGGAGTCACTGGGGGTTGGGATCGAGGCCATTGAATCGCGGAACCAGCGATATACGCTACCCCGGCACAGAGTATGCTGGTTGGCGAGTTCGCGCCATATAACGCAACTCGCGGGGCCACAGTGACTACGCAGACCAAGACGACGTCGTTGGCTGCCATAGACGCTGTGGCCCCAATCCACGTGATCCTGTCACAGCCACCGAAGACAAAGGATCAAGGGATGAAAGAGACGTACTCGGTCCCGGAAAATGTCCCTGCTTCCCCCAAGACAAAGAAGGGAAAGAAGAAGGCCACGAAAAACAAGATGCCCCAACAACCCCAGCAGCAGCCCCAGAAGCAAACAGTAAGTATCACACCAACCCCCCAATCATCGACAGCTCAAGTTACCGTGGCCCCCACCAAGAGGAATGACGATGAGCTGCTGAAGAAGATGGACAGTTTGAAGCAGATGGTGGTGTCCTTCATAAGGAACCAATTGCAAACGACGTCTGGCACTTATGAGCACGACGCCAGTGACGCCCCAGCCAACGAGGACAAGCAGCCCCACTCGTGGCGCCACCAGCACGGCCAGAAGTGAAGCTGGCAGGGCAAAACCAGGCTGCTGGAACTGTGGTGGCTCTGGTCACACTTATATAGGGTGCCCAAGAATGCCGCGCTCCTTCTGCTGCCGGTGCGGTGGGCTCACATCAAGGGGCCGGGCCCCATGTTCCCGTTGCCTAGCCAAGGCTTCGGGAAACGAGTAAAGGCGCACGCGTATTGGGCAAGCGTGTGCCCTATTGGGAGCCAGCCCCAGAAAGCTCTGAATCTATGCACGATCGTTGCTTGCACCAGGAGCGCGGAAATGACCCACTCCTGTACCTGAAGGTGAAGATCGACGGTATCAAGGTGAAGGCACTTTTCGACACTGGGTCCAGCCGGACTTATGTCGGAAATCATGCATGCATCAATCACCCAGAGGTCCTGAAAGCCAAGTTCAGACGAGATCCACCAGGAACCCAACCAAGGATCCTTTTTCAAATGGGGTCCAGGAGTCAATCGACGCGCTGTCGCTATAACCCGTGGAGTTCATGGGAGAAAACAACGTGTTGGAGTTGAGACTGGCACCGTCGATTAACTACGAATGTATTCTGGGGATGGATTTTATTCGAGCGTTCCATCTTGAAGTGGATTTCGACACAAGAGAAGCGGAAACCATCCCCACAAAGAGCGCAGCCCGGATAGCAGCGATAAGCGAAGTGGATCCATCAATGAGTTCTGCTAGTCCCATGGTTGAGTCGACAGGATTGAGGAAGCTAACAGATAAACAGCAGTTAGCCCTAAATATCTTTTTAGACAAGCTGATACGACCGACCCCAGAGAAATTACCTGCAACCTATCCGGTAAAACATTCGATTGATGTAAAAGGACATCAGCCAATCAGAATGCCATGCCACCGAGTATCCCCAGTTATGCAGAAAAAGATGCACGAAGAAGTGGACCAGATGTTATAGGACCGTATCATCAAGCCGTCGCTCAGTGAGTGGTGCAGCCCGGTTGTAATGGTAAAGAAGGCCAATGGAAAATATCGATTTTGCATTGACTTCTCTCAATAAAGTATCCAAGACCAATGCATATCCGTTGCCAAATATGGTTGGAATCTTGGACCAATTGAGAGCCGCCAAATACATCACGACGTTGGACTTAAGCCAAACTTATTTGCAAATCGAGATGTCGCCAGAATCTAAGGAATACACTGCTTTTGCTGTACCTGGAAAAGGCCTTTACCATTTCAACCGTATGCCTTACGGCTTGTCGGGCGCACCAGGAGTCTTTCAGAAGCTGGCTGACAAAATAGTTGGTCCAGAGTTTGCCCCACACGTGTTCGTGTATCTGGACGACATCATCATTGTCAGTGAGTCCTTTGACGAGCACCTCTACTGGTTAGAGAGAGTGCTGCAAAGAATTCGCGCAGCAAACTTGACGCTAAACCGAGAAA
>JABFPJ010006561.1:0-10791 GCA_022817425.1 Gryon sp. ZL-2020
ATTTCGGACACCCCCCCCCCCCTTAGACGGTTGTCAGTGGTTGTCAGGGAGTTGTCAGGGAGTTGTCAGGGGGTTGTCAGGGGGTTGTCAGGATGTTTTCAGAAAATTTTTAGGATATTTTCACGATGTTTTCAGAAAATTTTCAGAAAATTTTCAGAAAGTTAATAAGAAGTTTACAGGAGGTTTATAGGAAGTTTTTAGGGCTAAAAATGAAGCTAGGAATTTTGCTAGGAGTCACAAGCAGTCATAGAGAGAAAGGGTCATAGGCTTTTTTCCGGGCGAAGCCGGCGATTCAGCTAGTATGTTATTATACATAAATTCATCAACTAAGAATACAAAAATGATGAACTTCAATACAAATTTCAATGACGTTCATTGGAAGCATTCAATTATTACACAAATTATTGTATGAAAAATATCTTAAAATACACATTCGTGTGTTAAAATATCTTAAATAGCATAATTTTATGTAAAAGTTTTTAAATCACATATTTTTGTGTAAAAGTTATATCATAAAAGACAAATAAATAAATTAAATGCAATGTAAGTGAATTGTAAATATAAATGTTGCAAATTAACTAATTTACGATCATGGTATATTACACATTCAAGATTTCAAGAATGCGAAATAACAAAAATTGATATTTTAATTTATTGAAACCGATTTATTACATATTAATAGAAGTGCAATACAATTTAATAAAAATAAATGTTGCACTAAATTTAATTCATATACGGATAGATGTAAGACACAAAAATCAGAAGTAATGATCACGCTAAAATAACAAATTAAATAAAATGACTAAAAAAAGCATATGTGTATCACAAAACAACTTATTTTGTAAGACCGTTATATCAAATAATATAATCTTAAAAATGTAACTTATATACGTAATCACATTTCTTTATTTCGTTTCTTATATTTATAAGCAAATTCGTTTCTATTGTTGTTTTATCTTTATTTCATTATTTAATCTTATTAATTAACCCTTACAGGACGGGAAGCCAGTATACTGGCTTTCAACAAAAAACGATGATAGCAAAGAAAAAATAATAAACTTTACATGGTTTCCTATGTTTTTGGCATTGCTGCGTCCAAATTTCATGTAAAAAATGTATTTTGACAGTTGACAACTGTCATTATCGCTGTCAATAATAAAAAAATCATCTCTTTTGAAGAAATGAAAGTTTGTATATAGGTTTTTGGGGTCGCTGAGTACGACCCTATACGAGAACCTATATACGAACTTCAAATTTTGATTTGATGATTTCTTCAAAAGAGTTGATTTTTTGATTATTGACAGCGATAATGACAGTTGGCAACTGTCAAAACCGTTTTTTGACACAAAATTTGGATTCAGCGGACTCAAAAACCTTAGAGAACAAGACTTCGGGTAAAAATCTTAAAAAATAATCAAGAAATTAATAGATTAAATTTCACAAGTCCGTTGTGGACGGGAAGCCAGTATACTGGCTCGGGAGGGTGGGGAGATTTTTCCTCGATCATCCCTTTGATGAATACTAATAAGTTCTAACATGTAAAATAAAAAAGTTCATAGAAAACACCCTGTCCCCAAAAGGTTAAAAATACAACCATTGACTTCAAGAAAGTTAAGAATCTTCATTTTGCAAGATTATAGCCTCTTCAGTAGTATTTGCTTTCACGATCAAATCATCAATATAAAATGTTTTTAATAATATCTAGGTTGATTTGGGAAAGGAACAAGTGTCTAATTCTGCTAATTCATTCAAACATCGCATTGCCAAACTTGGTGATGATTTGGTGCCACAAGTCACAGTATTAAACTGGTTGAATACACTGGTTGAAAAGGATCACTTCTTCTTCAATTGCGATCTGCCTACACATTTTTCTATAACTGCTATTAAGGCCAATTGATAATATTTGAAGCGTAATATTAATTTCATAATGTTTTTTTTGTAAATTGGGACCTGGAAGTAATTTATCATTTAATGATCTACCTGATGATGTTTCTAAATTCTTAACGTAGCGGTTAAATTTAACTTTCTAATAACAGACTGATGAGCAATATAATATATTTCAGAATCTTCTTCAGATTTTGTGCAAATAGACATATTTCCTGAAGACTCATAGTCATCTAATATAATCACTTTTCAAATCTGAATTTCTTTCAAACCGTCGTTATAAATACTTTTTTTTTCTAAATGCTTTCTTGAATGAATCTCCTAACTTTTTTCATAGATTAAATTCAAAACGAACATCTTGATCACAACTGTATGTTGATTTGAAATTTTCTTCACAAACTGTAAGAATCTTCTTTAATTATTACAGATATAACTTCTAGGTCCTCGGATATCCAAACTCGCTCCAATTGTGTGTCAAATGACGAATTCGCTACAAAATTGCGGACTGGTTTCAGGATTTCCTTTTAACTGTAGACAAACTCATCTCCAATTATCCATCTTAAATGGACTAATAAGGAAAATAATCCAGTACCTAATAATATATATATTGAGTTTGGTTTCTCTTAATCTGGATCAGCCATTTCCAAGTGCTATTGGAAATGGCTGATCCATATATAACTAATAACCTTAAGTTATAGTCTGTATAACTTAAGGTTATTAAGTTAGACAGACTAAATAACCTTAATCTGTCTAACTTAACTTGCAGTAAAACTTATGTAATAATAGAAAGAGTTAAACCGTTGAAAATCAAATGCGCCATAAATGATTTGATCAATTGCGCCAATGACGATTTATCATAAGCGCCATAATAAAATATGTTAAATGCCATTTAGATAATGATAACAAATCAATAAATTAATAAACAATGATACTTGTTTTTAGTATATTACTTTACAAGTGGGAGAAGTAGGGACTTTTCCAACAAGTGTGTGATTGGTCACGAGCGAAGCGAGTGGCCAATCACACACGAGTTTGAATAGTCCCTACTTCTCCCAAATGTAAAGTACGATATTTTCTCTTACGAGGAAGGGTAAAATTGCCTATTTCTCCCACTGTTTTGAGTTGGAGAAATGCTCACTTCTCCAATGCAAGACAGTGGGAGAAACAGGCATTTTTACCCTCCGAGTAAGAGAAAATCATTTATTCATATTTTTTCAAAATAAACCAAAATGTTTTATATGTTAACAAACTAATAACAAAAATAACAAAAAAATAATTAAACATCTAGACATGTGTTACTTACACTAAAAAAATCTACTTACACTCTTAATTACACTAAAAAAATCACCGCCCAGTTATCTGGGCGGTGAGTGCGTGAACATGTGTTTTCTTGTGCTCTGTCTTTACAATGATTTTCTTTCCTGCATTTATCTTTTGTTCTTACACTCACATATTCTAACTTTCGCCCTTTGCATGTGCTTGGCACGTTGTTTTGCTATTGTGTTTTCACTTTGATTCATTGTTCATTTTCTTTATTCAAGACAACGCATGCCTAGCAATCTGAAACTTAACCTATACATATAGACAATTTCTGCAGTTCTGTCGCCCTCGGGCGGTTTTATTTCAGATTGATCAACGCCACACATTTGAACACATCGCACCTCTGTAAGTAGCTTGATGTGCTCTTCTTTTTCCATGGTTCACCATTGAAACTATTATCATATGGCTGGAGGATTGTGAACGGGGCGCTTGCGACTGGCATACGGCCCTAACGTCATCCAGGTGCTTCATCTTTGCACGCTACGCTACTGCTATACACGTGACTTGCATGATTGCGTCACGCTATCTCTGCTGCTATTCTTACGTCGCTCAAACCAACCTTAACTGCTTACGGCCGCATCATATGTGCTACTCGCTTTAAACTGGGCTTGTGATTTAACATTCAGCCATCACGTCATCCGGGGCAACATTTAGCGCGCTACGTTGCTGTAGTACATATGTTTTCCATGATCTGCTTCATGCTGTTTATGCCGCTATTTTCCTGCCGTCTTATCCAACTTTAACTGCCTACGGCTTTCAGCGCATGGGCTGTCTCATTGGTCAACTGGGTCATGGCCGTTGTTCAAACATTTCTATTGGAGTTTTCTGCTAGAACGCAACTAATAGCCTCATACATATGTACATGCTTACTTATGCAGCAGGTAGAATTGTTTCAAAAACTATATGAAATCTTTAATATACATAAATGCCAGCGCTTAAAAGTATCCATGTTCCTCACGTGTTCCTCACACCTTTACACATATATTTGCACTTTTATTTTTATTTATATTCTTTTCAAATATTTTTGTCTAGATAATTCTTATAACTTTACTAAATTAACTGCCTTATGTGCTCTCCATAGTAAAAATTAGTTTGACTTATCTATATAATATTGATCGCACATATATGTAGCATTCCTTCTGTAGTAAATTATTTATTATTTATTAATTATTTATTCCTTCTGTAGTAAATGATACCACCGCATTTTGGTCTCAGTGTTCACAATCATTTAAACACAGTTTTTTAAAATAGATGGATTGGACGAAAAGGAACAATTGAATGGCTAGCTAGGTCTCCAGATCTTACTCCCATCGACTTCTTTTTATGGGGATATCTCAAGGAAAAAGTTTTTAAAACTAAACCCCTTGATTTAAATGAACTGCGTCAAAGAATCATTGATGAATGTGATTAAGTTCCCCCACAATACTTAACAAATTCTGTTGAAGCATTTTATCATCGACTTGCTTATTGTCAAGAACAGAATGGGGGACAGTTTGAGCATCTAACTTAATTCCATGTTTTCCTCCAAGATATTAAAGTTGCTCCCGCCACCACCCTAGCGAGGAGCGAGTTGGGTACCGTTGGATAGATCTGCTAAAAAAAATTACAGCGAAATCTATCGTAAATCGGAAAAAATGATTCTGACAAAACTTTTGTCAGAAACATTTTGAAGCGGAGAATTCGAATCTGTAAGATAAAGTGGGCGTTCTCATTTAAAATTTTTAAGTTGCCCCGCCCCCACCCCCAAAGGTGGGGAGCGGGGGGTTGAATTGGGTACCATTGCATAGGTCTTCGCTTACGAGATGCATATGGGAAGCTTATGAAAAACTTATGTGAAGCTTATGAAATGCTTCTGGGAAGCTTACGAGAAGCTTATGAAATGCTTCTGGGAAGCTTACGAGAAGCTTATGGAAAGCTAATGGGATGCTTATGGGAAGCATATAAGAAGCTTATGGGATGATTATGGGAAGCTTATGCGAAGCTTATGGAAAGCTTATAGGACGCTTGTGGGAAATTTATGAGAAGCTCATGGGATGCTTATGGAGTGCTTATGGGATGCTTATGGAAAGGTTATGAGAAGCTTACGGAAAGATTATGGGAAGCTTATGGAAAGCTTATGGGAAGCTTATGGGAAACTTATGGGAAGCTTCTGGGAAGCTTATGGGAAGCTTATGGGATGCTTATGGCAAGCTTATCGAAAGCTTATGGGAAGCTTATGGGAAACTTATGGGAAGTTTATGGAAAGCTTATCGAAAACTTATGGTAATATTATGGGAAGCTCAGAAGAATTATATGCGAAGCTCACGGGACACTTATGGAAGCTTACGGGAATTTTATTGAATGCTTATGAGTCATATGCGAAGCTTATGCGAAGCTTATGGGACGCTTATGGAAAGCTTATGGTAAGCTTTTGGGAAGCTTATGGAAAGCATATCGAAAGTTTATATGAAGCTTATGGGAATCTTATATGAAGCTTATGGGAAGCTTATGCGACGCATATGGAAAGCTTATAGGACGCTTATGGGAAATTTATGAGGAGATCATGTGATGCTTATAAGGTGCTTATTGGATGCTTATGGGAAGCTTATAGTAAGCTTATGCGAAGCTTAGGGGACGATTATGGAAGCTTATGGGAAGCTTATGGGAAGCTTATGAGAAGCTTATGTGAAGCTTATGTGAAACTTATGGGAAGCTTATGGGAAGCTTAACGGAAGCTTATGGAAAGCTTATCGGAAGCTGATGGGAAGTTTATGTAAAGCTTATGGGCTGTTTATAGGATGCTTATAAGAAGCTTATGGGATAATTATGGGACGATTATCGAAAGCTTATGGGTAGATTACGAGAAGTTTATGCAAGGCTTACGGGACGCTTATGGAAAGCTTATGGCAAGCCAATAGAAAGCTTATGAGATGCTCATAGCATAGTTATAGGATGCTTATGGAATGTTTATGGGATGCTTAGGGTCTGTTTATGGAAGCTTATTCAAAGCTTATGGAAAGCTTATGGGATGCTTATATGGAACTTATGGGAAGCTTAAGGGATGATTATGGGAAGTTTATCGGAAGCTTATGGAAAGCTTATGGGAAGCTTATGGATGGCTTATGAGAAGTTTACGGGAAACTAATGGAAAGCTTATGGAAAGCTTATAGGAATCTTATGAGAAGCTTATAGAAAGCTTATACGACGCTTATGAGAAGCTTATTGGACGCTTAGTGGAAGCGTATTAGAAGCTATAGGGATGCGTTGCAACGTGTGTCGTGATACGACCCGTCTAAAATTTGACTTCTTTCCTTTATTTCGAATTATGATTTTGTTTCATTTTTAATAACTAGTAATGTTTATTGCTCGTGTGCACCCGGGAAGTAAACTGCGGTTCTTTGATAACAGTTTTCTTCTCGTGGCATTACTCATCTAGGTACCATTTAGAAAATGCCTGTTTGTAATTTATAATTGAAAATAAAATTTGTATATATCTTCTACATTGTAATTTTTTTAAAGCTTTTATTGTATACTCTAACCAGTACCATCTAGAAAATGCCTGTTTGCGCTGCGCGCAAACCAAGCGACGCTCGCCTTATGCGATATACTTATACTTTATAATTGAAATGATATTTTATAAATCTTTTATATTATAATTTTTTTGTTATTAATCTTTATTGTATATTTTAACATCGGTAATATCTTGGAAATGCCTACGCAATGTTGAAACTTTGCTATGCGATCGGCGACTAAAGTCGCCCCCTTACATGTTATTTGTATGAAAATTTCGCTGTGTATGCGCAATTATATTTGATGTATGATTAGTTGTTTTTCTCACTGCTTTTCGCTTGATTGGTTGGGTATCTCCTGCCTTTATTTATCGCTATCTTATATAAACCCGGTAACACCTAGAAAACGGCTGCTAAGGCCATTGCGACTTAGCCATGCGAACGTACTCCGACGACCGTCCTATCTGTAAAATATCTTTCCTTTTCGCTATCTTTTCCTTCTCTCTTTATCTTTCCGCTATCGACAACTATACCAGGGGGTCATATCTACCGTTCAACATCCAACAAAAATATTCAACTTTGAACACCTGTGAACATCATCAACCTGTAAAGTACGAATCTCCACGAACATCTTGGAGAATCAACTGTCAGAACTAATGGCTCATATTGTGCTTCACAAGTGCCCTGAAATCCGCCTACTCTCATGTCGTGTCTCCTTCATACATCTCGCCAGCCGTTGACCCTTCAATTGCTAATGACATGTACCATCCAGATCAACATCCAGACCACTTATTGATTAACGAGGCAACGGCAACTCGGATGAGTTTGAGAAGATACCTTCAACTCATCCGAGTTGCCGTTGCTTCGGATGAGGAATGATTTGGGATCCACGTGGAAGTGGTGGACTGCTAGTTATCCAGTGGCTTAACATTCCAGGAATGTAGTATTGGACCCCGTTGCCGCTGCCAGAAGTCAGGTGTGTCGCTTCCTACCCGACTCCGAGGAACAAATTTGGAATCCTTCTTCTCTGGTGCACCTTCGAAACGAGCGGACGTGGACAAAACGACGAGTGGCTGCCCCTGGTAGCTTCAATGACAACAGCGTAACTATAACTTACCTCCATTTTCACTCTCGTAATTAACTTTGGTCGCCGTGAGTAAGCTTTTCTTTCTTTAACGTATCGGAATGTATTATCACTTTCGTTTTGTATCGCTTATATGTACTTATCGCTACCGCTAAATGATCGCTTGAATATCGCTTACGTACCTTTATCTTATCGCTTAATTACCGCTATATAATCGCTTTGTTATCGCTTATTATACCGCTATCGCTAATTAATTGTTTCCTTTTGTTTAAAACGAAATACTCAAATCAGTGAACGTATTTATAATTTACCCTTTTTGTTATAACTTTGAATACCGTCTTTCTTTCTCTTTATTTCATTCCCTTCATTGATACGAACTTGTGTGTTATCCGTTGTACAAATTCTCGTATTATCGACTATTCCGCTTCAACTTGTTAAAAGCCATTTGCTGTTGCCTTTTCTTTATTCTACCGCTACCGCTATCTTATCGTATCTCTTTCTTCATCCCTTTTGGGGCTGGCGATCCTGACCTTCTTTCGCTATCTCTTTCCCTCGCTTTTTGGGCATTAAAAAGGTGGCAAGGGGGCGTTTTTGGTCTGGGCCAGAGTTGGGCCACTCTTGGTTCCAATCGCAAAAACGTTACAGCGTATAAGGTGTTTATAGGATGCTTATGGGAAGCTTATGGGATGATTATGGGAAGCTTATAGGAAGCTTATGCGAAGCTTACGGTACGCTTACGGTACGCTTACGGTACTACTGGAAACATTATTGTAAGCTCACAGGAAGTTTATCGAAAACTTATGAGAATCTTATAAAAAGCTTATAAGAAACTTATGCGAACCTTACAAGACGCTTATGGAAGCTTATGGGAAGCTTATTGAATGATTATGAGATGCATATGGGAAGCTCATTGAAGTTTATGGAAAGCTTATGGGAAGCTTATGAGATGCATATAGGAAGCTTATGCGACGCTTATGGGAAGCTTATGTAACGCTTATGGGAAGCTTATTGAATGCTTATGGGATGATTATGGAAACTTTATCGGGAACTTATGGAAATCTTATGGGAAGCTTATAGGAAACTTATGAGAATCTTACGGGACGCTTATGGAAGCCTATGGGAAGCTTATTGAATGCTTATGAGATGCACATGGGAAGCTTATGGGAAGCTTATGGGAAGCTTATGGTAAGCTTATGGAAATCTTATCGGATGCTTATGGGAAGCTTATGGGATTATTATGATAAGCTTACAAGATGCATATAGGAAGCTTATGCGACGCTTATAGGAAGTTTGTTGGACGCTTATGAAATTATTATGGAAAGTTTATCAGAAACTTATAGGAATTTTACGGGATGCTTATGGAAGCTTATGGGAAGCTTATTGAATGCTTATGAGATGCATATGGGAAGCTTATAAGAATCTTATGGGAAGCTTATGGGAATGTTATGGAAAGCTTATGAGATGCTTATGGGAAGCTAATGGAAAGCTTATGTGATGCTAATGAGATGGTTAAGGGATGCTTGAGGGATGCTTATAGGATGCTTGTAGGAAGCTTATGGGATGCTTATGGGAAGCTTATGGAATGCCTATGGGATGCTTATGGGAAGCTTATGGAATGCTTATGGAATGCTTATGAGATGCATGGGTGGCTCTCCGGTTATCACATTCTTACATTATCATTGTAGACATTTTCTCATAGTTGCACTTTATAAGTGTTAGAAAGTATAATAAATGAAAAATATAACTTTTACTTTTTCTCATACATTGATTTTATAGCAGTTAACATATTATCATAGTGCGGTTTTATCAGTGACCTATTTTCGTTTTATCACACCATTCATATTTTCATACTTGCATGTTATAGCAGTTATCACATTATCACAATGCGGTTTTATTACACGACCATTTTATCAGACTAGCGTTTCATCACACATTTCATTTTCTCAAACTTGCATGTTATAGCAATTACCACATTATCACAATGCTGTTTTATCGCACATATATTTTATCACACTTGCGTTTTATCACACATTGCATTTTCTCATACTTGCTTTTTGTCGCAATTATCATTATATCATGGTGCGGTTCTATCAAACAATTATTTTATCACACTTGTATTTTCTCATAATGGATTTGGTATCATAGTAGCGTTTAATTAGAATAATATTTCATCATACTAGCTCCCTATAACATATTTAAAATTATAACAATTGCCGCCTATCAGATTTTACTTATATTAAAGCCTTTTTTATACAATGTGTGATTTTATCTTACTCGTATTTCATCACAATGTCATTTTAACATATTTGCCAGTTATCGCAAAGGTTATAATGCCACAATTTTACTTTATCAAACTATTATTTCTTCATACTTACATTTTATTGCAACTGCTATATTATCATACTCGTATTATATTAAACTAGCTTTTGACCAAACTTGAATTGTATAAAGTTGATCTAAGTATAGTATTTGCATTTTATCACATTTTATATCACTATATTTGTATTTAATAAAAATGATCATATTATCACTTGTAAATTTAAGCCTGCTTGCATTCTATCTTACTAGTAGATAATCGCACCTGTCATATTATAACACTTTCATTTTATTAGAATCTTATTTTATCTTATTTGAATTGTATTATAATTGTCATATTATCACAGTCACGTTATTCTATAATTTTATTTTATCTCTCTTTGCTATTCTTACGTTGTTCAAAGCATCACAGCTATACTTTATCTCAGCTGTACTTTATCATAATTGCATTTTAACAGAATATTATATTATCGCAGTTCTATTTTATTTCACTTTCATTTTATCATACTGGCATGTCATCAGAATTTCAAAATTATCACAATCAAACTTTATTGTACTATTAATTTTGCGAACTGACATTTTATCGCAACGGTTATATTATCTCACCGATATTTTATAATACTTCCATTTAATCATAAGGGAATTGTATCACGATTGTCATATAATCGTTTCTGTATTTTATACTGCTCTTACAATATC
>JABFPJ010006562.1:0-10790 GCA_022817425.1 Gryon sp. ZL-2020
CACATTTTTCTATAATTCTATTAATTTGAAAGTAAACAGTGCTTATAAAAATGTAAGCAAACTATTTTTATGTCAGCGTTAATGTACAGTATAGTAATTTTTAATGTAATTTAATTTTGCGTGTATGAAGGGAAAACCTATTTTCGTTTTTTCCTTGACTTTATTTATCAAGTTAAATTAATTTTACACAATTTAACAAAATTTGCGGAAACATTCCATTTTATCAAATTGAAAGAAACGTGTTTCTCTCCGGATCTTTTCTTTAGTGTATAAAAAAATACATTCTATTAAAAATTGTATGTGATTTCCAATCATTTTAAAGTCCTTTACGAACGAAAATATACAATATAATTTTATATTCTAAATATATACTATATTGTCGTATTTTCTATATAAATTATATATATATTTTATATATTTATATATTATATATTACTTTTATATTTTTTATATATTTCAAATTTACATAATAAAATATATATTTTGAGGTTTTTATTAAAAATTAAATGAAACGATATGAAAATTATATGTAAAATATGTATAATTTATATATTAATTGCAAAAATGTGGTAAATATTTAATAGAATATAAAATTATATTGTATATTTGCATTGTATATTTAAGTTACATATTTTTGTCACTGAATAAGATTCGGAGAAAAAAAAATTCTTTTTAATATATGATTATAATTATCTTCTACGAACGAAGATATAATCAAAATTATATTGATTGCATATTACACTTATTGCCACTATATACATTAGATATATAATAGTCTATATCTGGTCTATGTTTGGTCTACATTTTCACGCTCAACTAATTAGATATATATACCCATACGATGCAAACTATATTTTGAAAATATATGCAAAAATATATTTTGAATATATTTCTATAAACTCAAGTATATTTTCACATATTTTTTCTCACACATTTACACATATAATTTTGAACAAATATATTTAAATATATTAAAAATTTTTTTTTCGAAAATATATTTTATCTATTTTACATATATTTCTGCATATATTTTGAAATATATTTTGTTCCGTGAGGGTATGAAGTAGAGGTTTTATATTTTACATTTATATTTGGATATATTTTCCTCCATTGGGTATACCCTAACGGAAGAAAATATATTTCGAAATATATGCAAAAATATATGTGAATATGTGCACATATATTTTCGGCAAAAAGTTATATATTTCAAATATATTTCTGAAATATATTTGTAAAAATATAAGTAAAAATATATTTGTAAAATATATGCAAAAATATATTTGCATATAAAAAAATATATTTGAAATATATTTTCAAATATATTTTAGCGGCAAAAAGTTATATATTTTGACGTATATTTTGACTTATATTTTTTTCCGTATGGGTATCCATTTAAAAAGCTCTAAAAAAGATAAAAAAATGTTTTTTTGCAATCGCATGGTTTAAAAATGATAAAACTAATGATACTATTTGTACATTGTAATATCATTTTTTGTATTTTGTATCCGAATCGTTTAACAGTGTCATTGCTTCTTATTATATAATCGATAAAAATAATGCGTCTGGATGGGTCGTCAATTGACGGGACATTTTCGTCGCGCCTTCGTCGACGAGACGAGAAACATGGCAAAAAGCACGAAATTGACGAAGTCAACGATGTCGGCGCAGTACGTTTTCATTTCCGGCAAACGAGCAAACGAGCGAAACAGCGTAGGAGGTGCGGCGAAAGCGAGTTTAATGGAGTGACCCATTCTCGAAAAAGTACTCTCCTCTACCGCGTGCGCGTCGTCATCGATGTGAATGCAACATTTTTTACACAGTTTTCTCTTTTGCTAACATGTTGTGTATGGCATTTATTTCACTTGGTTTGATTTGACTGGTTGTGTTACCTTTTTTTTTACGAATAACAGACAAATATGTCCGAGAATCCCAGAAAATGAAAACAAAAATTCACTTATTCCTTGAACTATTTCTAGGATATGAATGACGGATTGATTATTCAGTTTTCTCTTGCAGCTAAACGTATTACGTTTCGTATGCAAATCAGATGATTTGTTAGGGTTAAAAGGGACGATTAGAGACTGATCGATAGATGAGTTATTGATACGGCGTATTATCAAATTTTCGATATCAACAACTGTCAATGGAGAACATTGTAATGAAACTTAAAATTACAACTAAAATTAGATAAATGATTAAATTAACAGTCTGATTTAGACATTTTATTGATCTGCAAACCTAAATTTGACATCTTAATCCTGAATAAAGTTTCAATATCATGTTGTAAATAAAAACTGTTTCGCATCTGAATTAAACATTGAAAATAGTCAAAATACAGAATGAACAAATATTGCAGAAAACATTTCCAAAAAAGTTGCAACTGAATCCATATTTGCAAAAGTATTTGAACTAATATGCAAAAGGACTGCGTATGTATTTCAACGGTGAATTGCATTATTTGTTAAACATTGTCAATGTACATGTCACTTGCAAATTTTTAATATATACCGTATATATATGCTTTTAACTAACTCATATAATTTTGAAAAGTTGTCGTCAGTGCATAAATATGGAAATCTCAGTAATCGTAAAAAGAGATGAGTGACTTTTCAGTTTCATTGTTTCGATTGAATGGGCAAGCTGCCTCGAAATAAGCAAGGTTTTCTGCCAAAAGTAGAAATTCTGTGTTGCAAAGTTGCACGAAAAACGAGAAAGAAGGAGAAAGTTGTCGCCTGAATGTACGTGTTATGTGTACATAGACACATTCACACACATACAAATTTGTTCGGAGAAGAAAACGTAGGTACGTTTGGCTCGCTTAATGTATTAATATATCTCTGCAAAAGTGTAACAACCATTGGCACGTTCGAACCATCTCGTTGAGCGCGTTTTATAAATATATATAATATTGGTCTCCAAAGAAGTCACCACGTTTGAAATAAATTTAGTCACCATTAAATGACTTTGAAGTTGACTGAAATGGTGTAATATTAAAATACAAAAGAAAAATAAAATATGAGTAATAAAATCAGGACGAAAGTAATTATTTTTATGAATAAAATGCAGTGTTATCCTTATGTTGAAGGAAATAAAAAATGTTCTTCCATTTTTCACTGCAATCATTGTTTAATTATAATTTGATAAAGCAATTACGCCTAATACACAAAACCACAATTGAATTGCTCCTCAAACTCAGTGCAAATTATCCCCTAAGTATTCAAAACACAATTCAATTAATCAGTACATTATTAAGCTACCATTGTTGGAAGTTCAATAGAATCACATAGGTCTAAATGGTGAAGTTAATTGTCAAGAGTCATGTGTGACAGCTTAGTCTATTTATTATAAGCCAATGTTTATAACATTTAGATTAATATTTTATTTATACAGCGATTTATTTTCATTTGTTCAAAATTCTAAAATGCAAATTTTAATAAATCTTTATATCCATTAATTTAATTAAGAAATTATCGTTTCATTTAAACAATAGGAAAATACAAAGATATTCTTTTTCCTAAAGATGGAAAGTATATTTTGAAAATATATGTAAAAATTATTTTGAGTATATTTGTATAAACTTTAAAATAAAAATTATAATATAAAATAAATAATAATATAAAATAAACTTTAAAATATACTTTTGCATATATTTTCACACATATTGTCACATATATTTTGGACAAAATATATTTGAATATATTTTGTCCAAATTGACACAAGTGCTTTTTTTCTAATAGTGAATTAGATTCATCTACTGATATCCAAATACTAATTCGGAAAGCCAAATGCATTATTCATCACGAAATCACGCCCACAAAGAACGAAAATAAAAGCATCGTATTCCATTGATGCTTTATCATGCAAAATGTCGCGCACTCGGGGAGGAAAAAAAAGGAAGAATCAATAAGTGTCGGGAATCGTGTAATTGTTCGAAGACAAGAAACAATGAACATCCACTTAAACATTCGTCTCGGCAAATAAATACGATTCGTTTTAATTACAGAATGGATCAATATACAGAAACGGGCGTTGCCATATGATATGTTGGCGCAGGTAATCCCAAACTGACGCTTGAATTTTTGCGATACTTTGTTGGTGTATTCGAATGAATTCACACGAAATTCCACGAAATTCCACTTTTAACGACGATTTAATTCTATCATTTTAGCAAAATAATCAGAGAAGAAAAAAATAATGACAATTGTTAGAAGACAATATATAAATAATGGAAATTAAGTGGAAATGAACATTGTAATTTGTAAATTGTTTCTCGTTCCAGGTACTTTCCGGCTTTAAATGCTTAATGAACTTTGCAGTTCGTGTTAGGTTTTAATGATCAATTATGTAATAAGGCAAGATGCAATGTGGTTGCACGTTATTTATCTTAAGGTGAAAAATATCACCTTTTTTTTCTTGCAGAATGGAAGAATAGTATTTACAGATGGAAAAAGGAGTATTTATGTTTGTCTGCTGAAAAAGTCGAAAAAGCCGATATTTTATGTACAATAGTAATATATTTTTTAGATTCCCATAAAATATTAAAGAATTGAAAAAAGGGCACAATTTTGGAAATTTAAGATCAATTTTTATATTTCTTATTACTTTATAAAAAATGTTTTATTCTAAAGTTACATATTACATTTAACTTGATGATAAGAACAAACGATATTGATAAAAACAATTTAAATGTACGCAGTTTCTCATATCTTTTCAGACAATAAATTTAATCAAATTAAAGAAATGTCAAAACTTTTGTTTCTAATTTATACTCTCTCATTCCTTGAAGTATTCTACACTACTTTACGTTTTCAGTATTAAATGAAACGTTAAAAACATACACTTGCTGACATTTGATGACAAAAAGTAACCTCGTTTTAAAAATGTCACGGGATCAGTGTAACCCGGTCGGTTTGATCAATCATTTAATGGAAAGCGTTGATACACGAGATTCTTGATTAATAGGCCAATTAATTTAATTTATTATTTATAAATACTCCACTTTTTGCTTTAATTTGATAAATTTATTACATTTAAGAGACTTTCGTCGAAAATATTATAACAATTTCATATATTGAAGTCTTCGTTTTTGTTCAATGAAGTATGCTATTTTATAGTTGAAAAATATTGTATTAATAAAACTTTTATCACAGTAATTATAGCAACTCTATTTTCTTATTTATCTATTGTCTGATAAATAGATTGCGAGATTTATGTATTAATTATGTGGCTATCGATTCCGCCAATATCAATAATTCATATTGATGAAGGAAATAATTTGGGATTATAATACGTATAATTTTGGGTATCTTATCGGTGATATATGAAAAATACATATATGCATATTATATTCATTTGCCATCTATTTTTGTCCCCGAAGAACAATATTTTATGATGAAAAGTGAAGTAAACAATAAAGCACACAATGGTTAATTTAACATTTAATTTACAATAGAAGTTTCAGTGTGATTTTAACTTCTTGTTGATCTTTTCTGAAGTTTGATGAAAAAGATACTGAGGTTGCATTTGCGTTGGTGAAATTATGATTTATAATATTTGAAAGCAATAATTTTATTTTAGACACGCTTTTGAGAAATATATTATTTTAAGTTTATTTCATAAAATGCGCAGAATAAATTATAATGCATAGAAATATAATTATAACGTTGAATTGTAATTGAATTAAAAACATTTTGATTGTTTTTTGTATTTTTTTGAGATAAGCAAAATGAATAAAACATTCAACTGATTTCATTAAAGTTTTAAGCGTATTAAATCTGTAAATTAAACAATGTGAAATGTAATTGTGTGGAAAATCCATTGTCTAATTGTTTTTATTTGAATAATTACTGATAAAAGTATTGTTACTATTTAAAGTATTCATATCACTAAATAATTAACTAATTTTTTTATTTTCAAAAATATAAGAATTTCAGAATCAGTTTTCTTTCATTTACACATATACTAAAAAAATATATTATTAATTCCTTACTGTAACCAATTATAAAATGGTATATAATAAAATTATTATTTCACTAATGACTTTTATTATAAATTAATTTATTTTATCACATTAAATTTACTTCCGAAATAATAACGTTATTTTAATTATAATATGTAAAATCTAAATTTTGTTACTAAATTATTTTTTATAAAACTTCGCGCAGTTTTAATTTCGAAACCCGTAAAGCTTAACAAGTTGCAAGAATAATTTTAGATTAAATTAAATTAAAGAACGAAATAAAAATAAAAGTCAGAAAAAATAAAAATATATCCAAGATATATGTATATATATCTAATGAATATGATATATAAATTATACATGAGTTATATATAGGAATAAAATGTTGAAACTTGTGGTTCTGCAGTTTTTCATTGAACATTCAAAGTTTAAATTAATCGTACAAATTTTATTGTCCGGAAATAAGATAAAAGTATCTATAAGACTGTTTAAGGCAATGTAAATTTGATAAATGAAGAGTTTGCTGTTGATACTTATGGCAGTGTCGAGTCGAAGTCAACTTTCGACTTGGGTATTATAATCGAACCATCAGATGGTGTTATTGTTATTTGATTACCCGACGATTGCCGGCTTATCGCGACTTACTTGCAATGCAATCTTCGTTTCAAGTTCGTTTTTATGCGTCATTTGCTCTTCAATCTGAATCGTTTTCTTTCACTTTGTCGTCCAAAATGTATACTTTTAATCGAAAAGCAATACTATAAATCCCAATACTTAACCATAACATATATAAGGTAGTGTTTTTAAACATACTGTTTACTAAAGAGAAAAGATTTTTTTTACTAAACTGTATGTTAAAAATTGGTTGTGATGTTACAAACTTTTTCGACTAAACAAAATCTTATGCAAAATAAGTGGGTCAAATGAAAAGTTAGATGAGATTAATAATCTCTGAGTATGTACTTTGAACCACTAGTCAGAAAAATATGGGTTTAAAAGTAAAAAAAAGTGTGCTTAAAGTTGAAAAACGTTGTCAACAATGGAGACGCGAACACAAAAAGTTTGTAAGTTGGTTGTTTTTACAAATCCCGCCATAAAATTTGAAAACAATATTCCTTAAAGTTGAATTTATGTTCGAACAAGAAAAATCGAATTTCCCCAAGTTTTAAACTATTGATCTTCATTAATAACAAAATTTCTCTTTAAATAAGATATCTTATTCGTCTTTTCCTTTTTATAGATTTGTTAAATCTGCTTTTTTGATTTACGGATATCAGAAAAGTAAAAAAAGGCATTAATATATGTTATTTTCCTGTAAAGTATTTTGTAATATTATAATTATATTATTGAATCATTTCGTTTATTTCATAATTCTGTCAAAAAGTGATATCGTTTGTCAAAAAGTCATACCGACGTATAAAAACACGAATCCCGTGATGAATAATACTTCATCTATGTATGCGTCTTATCAGTGTACACGTCACGATAAAAGATGACATTGTAATTGTAAAATGTTTTATTTTATTTCAACCGAGTGTATTTATAGGAATATTAAATTTATTATTTTATTGTATTATCACCAACTGAGATTACTTTATCAATAATTTCATCACTTTTTTATAAAATCTTAAATAAAATGCGGAGAAATATTAAAGAAAAATGAATTTTATATATAAATGTTCCATAATTTAATATTATAAATATTATAAATATTTATTCAACAAATAAAAGTAAATTCTTATTGTACAGTAATATAAAAAAAAATACTATGATACCGCAATCATACTTAAAATGGTTAAGTATTGAGTTAGTATGTGACTTGAGTTCGATCGTAACATCGGCCTCCGTGGCGCAATCGGCTAGCGCGTTCGGCTGTTAACCGAAAGGTTGGTGGTTCGAGCCCACCCGGGGGCGATTTTTTTGAACATTATTTTTATAATTACAAACTCTCTAAATTTGAATGAGTGAACATTTCACTTATTTTCTGAGTGAAACATTTTTTCACTTCAAAAAAGTAAAAATTTGCACTTATTCATAAGTGAAAAAATGTTTCACTTCCAAAAAAGTGAAAAATTTTACTTTTTCATAACTGAAAGAAAATTCACTTTTCCAAAAAGTGGAAAACTACTTTTTCATAAGCTAGGAGTGCATTTCTCAATTAAGTTTCATATTTTAAGTGATAGATTGGTATGGTGGAGAAGACATCGGCCTATCACCTTGGAGACCTGAGTTCGATTCTTGGAGAAATAGAATTTTTTCACTAAGATTTAAATTATATAATATGAAAGAAAGTAGAAAAAAAATAATGTAATTATAATATATGAATAATATAATAAAAGAACATTATTTTAATAATAAAAATAATTTGTCACTCTTTTACACTAAGAAAACTCATAGAGTAAAATTTATTAGCATTTTAATAAAACTGGGATACTCTTGCTCAGATTTCAAATAATATAATTTATTTTATCTCTTTCATTAACATCTATACTAAATTTATTAGGCAGAATCATAAATTTAGTATAGATGTTAATGAAAAAGATAAAATAAATTATATTATTTAAAATTTGAGCAAGAGTATCCCAATTTTATTAGAATGCTAATAAATTTTACTCTATGAGTTTTCTTAGTGTAATAAGTTAAAATTGACTTTTTCTAAATAAGTTATTTCTGACTTTTTCAATAAGTGAATATTCACTTTTTCAGTGAACAAGAAGTATAACTTCTCAAAAAAGTGAATATGCACCCAAAAAAAGTGAATTATCACTTTTCAAATTTAGAGAGAACCTTATTAATACAGATTTAATACCCAAAACCCTATTTCACTAATTCTTAACGAATAAATTAATGTAAAAGAGATTACATTAAATTTTGTAATTATAATTTTACGAATGAACTAAAACACGTTCATATACATTTGTAATAAAAAGTAGAATAAAGCCGCTTGTCTAAATGAAAAGTACGTGCTCAATTTAGTCGCATTCATTAATTACATGTTATTTTGTAACATTTCATTAGACCTATAAAAGCGGCTCGTAATAATATACTCCGGCACCTGAGTGAAACGTATTATGCAACATCGATATATATTAGAACTCATATACGTGACATGCAAGAGGCGCGACACAATCGTATACGACATTCCAGAAACTTCATGTTCCACTGTTCATATTGTCTACTGTGCTCTATGCGTTGACACGTAACGTTGGTTTGCTGTTAATGTCTGCTGCGATACCGCCGACCTACACCTAGTGTGTGTGCGAGTAAACATCTACTCCCAACGAGTGCAATCACGTGTATATACAAGGTTACAGTGTTAGTTCGTTCGATTTACGACAGAGTGCGCTTCAGATTCTGTTCTCATAATGAACTTGTTTATAGAAACTGTTATAAGCCGAGGCAGTGGATGAGTCAAATTGTCATCAGTAAGGGCTACTTACTAACGACAATAGCAAACGATGAACGTGGTATATGATTTTTTGATTCAAAAATCCACGCTCTTCCAGGTGTGCAACGACCCTGGCTGAGATTACTGATGCTATTAAGATGACCAACGTTTTGAATTCTGTTTATAACAAATATTAATTTTACAGTAAAATAGCTACAATGTTTTACATAACTTTGCAACAATTTAGAAGTTAAATTACGAAATGTTATTTAAATTACAGAAACTCTAAACATTATTATATAAAATATTTTCGGATTAACTGTGAATATTAATAATGCATTTAAATAATATTTAATAATAATTAAGTCGTTGATTTTGAAAAGAACCTTAAATCAAATTTTAATATTTTCTAAAAAAACAAAAGAAATATTCCAGTAAAGAAGTTTTATTAATTGCAATCAAATTTCTTTATCAATTGTGTAAATATCTAAATTTAAATATTAAATTAAATTTCTATTTAATATAAAAATTCATATTTAAATATTTCAATAATTTTTTAAGTAACATGCAGTTGATTTTTTATATCATAACATGCAGTCATGTTCACCGACCTCTTAAGGTGAATCTTCAGCTTTATAAGAGCAAAAAGGATAGAACTAATGGTGATTCCATTTGTGGAAGAGAGAAGCAGTTAATTCTATTAAAGAATCACCTTAAAGACAATAAATAAAAAAATATATAATTTACTAGTGAAAAAATGTGACTTACCGTCCTTTTGAATATCAACGACTCAATTAAACAAAAATATATTTATCAAAATTATAATTAAATTTATTCTATATTTTCTCATATAACATTAAATTCTATTCGGATACATAAATCCAGTTTACACAAATCAATAAGATAATTAAACAAACAATCTTTTGAATTTTTCAAAATGAAAATCGAACGATACCTAAACAAATATTCATTTGAGTAATAGAAATTCTATCCTGATCAATTAATTTTCCGAATATAATATTTCATTCTTCCTTTATATCGCCTATCCTCCATCCTCGTACGTTGATTTAAAGGATTACGGGAAGCAAGCAAATAATATAGTATAATACGGTTATATTATACGTCGCTACAAAAATATCTGCAGGTTGCGTTTTAAAATCTGCCATCATACTCTCTAAATTTGAATAAGTGAAAATTTCACTTATTTGCTGAGTGAAACATTTTTTCACTTCAAAAAAGTCAAAATTTGCACTTATTCGTAAGTGAAAAAATTTTTTACTTCCAAAAAAGTTAAAAATTTTACTTATTCATAGGTGAAAGAAAATTCACTTTTCCAAAAAGTGGAAAACTACTTTTTCATAAGTGAAGAAAATTTGACACTTTGAAAAAAGTCAAAAATTGTACTTTTTCATAAGTCAAATGAATTATTGACAAGCTAGGAGT
>JABFPJ010006563.1:0-10789 GCA_022817425.1 Gryon sp. ZL-2020
GATTGTCAGGGGGTTATCAGGGGATTGTTACGGGGTTGTCGGGGATTGTCAGGGGGTTGGCGGGGGGTTGTCAGAAAGTTTTCAGGAAGTTTGGGGTCACAGGGTTTTGTCCGGGCGTAGCCGGGGCTTCAGCTAGTTAAGAATATTTATTGAACTTTCAATTTGTTTTACTTATATAAAATTCAGTAATATTTTTTATTAAACATTAAAAGAATAATTCTTATTAATAATTATATTACCAAAATAAATTCGACAAAAAAATAGAAAAATATTTACATAATAAAATATAACAATCAAGGAGTCCTAATTAATAACGAAAATTGATTTGATTGTGTTCAACATAAATCTTGCTGGCTAATTAATATAAGTATACAACATGATATATGTATAAAACATTAAACTGACAAGATTTTATTTGAATTTAAAAACAATGTTGTTGTATAATATTATATATATAGAAATGTTGAGAATTGTATAATATTATGCCATACATTGCGATCAAATGCATAATATGGATGACTGAATTATTTATTTTCTTTTTTTATAAAGAAATTATTATTTTTATATATGTTATATTAAAAGTTTGATTTTTTGTGTAATTTAAGCCATAATAAATGATATTAGAATTTAAATAATGTTAAACAATAAATAGTTTATAAAAAATTTTAATTGATTATTTATTAAAAATTTGTTTATTTATTGAATTAGTATAAAAAGTAATGTAAAATTATGTTTTAATGAAAATGTTTTAATTATGATTTTTAATGAAAAAAATAATAGTACATTATTGCTGAAGGCACCACTGCGCCCGAGGCTGGTATCCTATTTTGTAGACCGAGGGAGCGGACGGTAAAGTCGAACTTACCGTCCCAGGGCATGGTTAGTTCCACTTTTGTCCGCTCCCAAGGTGCATAATAGTATATTACTGCTGAAGGCGCCACTGCGCCCGAGGCTCGTATTCTATTTTGTAGACCGAGGGAGCGGACGGTAAAGTGAAACTTACCGTCGCAGGGCATGGTTAGTTCCACTTTTGTCCGCTCCCAAGGTGCATAAAAAAATTTAATATTTATTTGTGCAAAATTTGTCTTGGGCCCTGGATACTGACCAGCGCGCGCGGCCGTCGGTACGTGAAGGGTTAATATATTTGTTTTTCGGAAGCTAAAATGGTGTTACATATCGACGGTTCCTATCTAAAACAACACATTTCAAATTTGCATTCTAAAACGACCAATTTCAAATTTTCATTCTAAAATGACCAATTTCAAATTTTCATTCTAAAAAGGAACAATTTAAAATTGCATTCTAAATCAAATCATTCGAAAATTGTATTCTAAAACGATTGATTTCAAATTTTTAGTCTAAATGCTTGCAATTAAAAACAAGTGATATAAAATTGAGCTATGTCAGCCGAAAATCTTTCCAAATATTAATGTTTTTTTCAAAAACGTTCTGAATTTCTTTATTATTATTACAATATTTATTATTACTAAGAAAAATTATTATATAGGTAAATACAGCCAACAGCATGTAAAACGTTCAATTTTACAATCTTTCAGTAAATTTGAACACTTTTCAAGCTGTGCACTCCATCTGCCTGTAACTTTAATCGCGGGCAAATTATTTATGAATGCACTAATACAACTTGGTATTTAAATAATTTTTGCATATATTTAAATACATATATATGTATATTTTTTATAAACCGATGTGTTTATTTATTCGCTGACAGATTTCATAAAAAAAAATAAAAAATTAATCTCAGAAGCTAAATAATATCTGAATAATCAAAAATCAGAAAAGTATGCAAAAACAGAAATGAAAAATTACCTTAAAAGATAAAAAACAAACGAGCCAAGGCATATGCTTAGCATGATTCTATAATTTTCGAAAGTAAGTAATTGGAAAAATACTTATATAAGAGCATATTTTCTTTCCCCCAAAAAACAATAGATAATGTAAATTCTACAGACCGACACATTGGTGGGTCATTGGCGGTTGCGCTTCGGCGCTCGCCAAATCTAAGCTGAGTTAAGCATGGTCAATACTTGGATGCGTGACCGCTCGACTCATGACTCAAGTCATGACTCAATCAATGTGAGCGGGAGGTGTGGGAAGGATGATAAGTTTGGATATTCAAGTCTACGCAAGGTGGCACGACTGTACGAACTGGGCATCCTTCCAATCACACCGACGTGGTTCGGAAGTCACGGTAAGGTGAAATGACATCGAGATTTACTGTCTCTCTCACATATTTTAGTTGAATTTACTATAAATCTTTTAAACAACATATAATTGAAAAAAACGCTTTTGTATGCACTTTGTATTCTATACTAGAACATTTCTACACCAAGAAATCAAATATTTATTAGTAATTGTTTAAATTTTTTTAGAATAAGACATTTTGTACAAAGTAGATTTCATTCCAAAAAATCTTCAAAATTCGATAATTAAAATTCGATTTTTTAGTGCTGAAATGTTCTTCTGTAGAACACTAAATGCATACAAAAGCGTTTTTTCAATTAAATGTTGTTTAAAAGATTTAAAGTAAATTCAACTAAAATGTGTGAGAGAGACAGTAAATCTCGATGTTATTTCACC
Organism: Gryon sp. ZL-2020; assembly: GCA_022817425.1. Lineage (NCBI taxonomy): Eukaryota > Metazoa > Arthropoda > Insecta > Hymenoptera > Scelionidae > Gryon > Gryon sp. ZL-2020. The sequence goes on from JABFPJ010006563.1 coordinate 2,599, forward strand.
TTAAGCCGGTGGTCCCGTAAGCATCCACATATATACATACATAGACACACAATACATCACATGCTTACGTATACACAAAAAATTGAAGGATATGGAATTCAGGTGTCTAAATTTGACTACGTGACAGTAGTCCGAAGATACTCGAAAATACACAATGGTACTTCTAAGTCTGAAAACAATTACTAAGGACCGATAACCAAATAAAAAACAAAAATATAAATTCTACATAAAAACTAAAAAAAAAAAGATGTGAAATCCCTAAATGAGGGAAATGAATCCCTACAATTTTGTTAGTTTTGTTAGTTTTCTTAATCTTGTTAACCTTGTAAATCTTGTTAGTTTTGTGAAACATTCTTCTTAGTTACATTAGTTCCGATAGTTTCGTTACACTGTAAAAAATGATTGTCCCATTTTCTTAAATTCAGTATAAAATATTCTGAAATTCAGTGTAAAATGTTCTTACTTAAAACAATTTAAACTTAATTTAAGAACATTTTATACTGAATGTAAGAATATTTTACTGAATTTAAGAAAATAAATCAAAACCCATTTTTACAGTGTTGTTTCGATTATATATAAATCTTTTCGAATGATTAATATTTTAGAAAGATTTTCTGCTTACATAGCTCAATTTTATAACACTTGTTTCTAATTTCAAGCTTCTAGACTAAAAATTTGAAATCGATCGTTTTTTAATGCAATTTTCAAATGATTCGTTTTAGAATGCAATTTTGAATTGTTTCTTTTTAGAATGAAAAGTTGAAATCAGTCATTTTTTAATGAAAATTTGAAATCGGTCGTTTTAGAATGCAAATTTGAAATGTGTTGTTTTGGACAAGAACCGTCGAATATTATTACACTGCAGCTACTAACATTGACACGATAACCAAATTTAATATACTCATCCGTTTAAATGTTATTCAAGACTTAAACTAACATCCCCCAATAATACATGTTCTTTCCGTTTAATCTAATTATAATGCAAATTTTCATTCTGAAATTACATAATTCAGTTAAATCAAGAACACACAAATGAAATTAAAAGTTTTTTAGACTATTTTGCTATTAATAATTAATAATTTTTTACAGAAAAGTTTTACGGAAATAATTGAGATAAATAAATCATATTGTATTTAATTTACACATATTGAAATATGGTTAATGCAAATTTTCATTCTGAAATTACATAATTCAGTTAAATCAAGAACACACTAATGAAATTAAAAGTTTTTTAGACAATTTTGCTATTAATAAATAATAATTTTTTATAGAAAATTCTACGGAAATAATTGAGATAAATAAATCATATTGTATTTAATTTACACATATTGAAATATGGTTAGTGCTTTTACCATGTAATCTTACATTCGCAGGAAATTATGTATTTATTAATTATAAGGATAAAAGTAGTATAATTAACAATTAACATGATTGTCAAAAATTTTTTCTCTTATTAAGAGGAATCCTCTTATGTCAAGCATATGTATTCGTTTTATATTAGGCGTATTTCTCTTGTGCATTATTTATAATTAAGATTTTTATTTCTTACATAAAACAAAAATTTCTTATTTTAAAGGTAACGCTAGATGCTAGGACAGAAAAACATTGAGTTACGGCAACAAAATGCACATTTTAGATTGACTTATGATAACTAACCTTAAAAATTTCTGATTCAACAATGTATGTCATTGTATTAAATTCAAATTATAAAAATCAAGTTAAAAAAAATTGTTAAATTAAATCCCGAATAAAAAGTTCGGGATTTCCAAAAATTCCTAATAAATGTTTCAAATTTCCTAATGCACATATTCAAAACATTTCTATACATACATATACATAGTTTGTATGTGTATTAGGAATTGAGCAACATTTATTTGCAATTTATAGGAAACTTCAACTCGGAGTAGTATAATACGCAAACCTCGCCTTCGGCTCGGCTTGTAAATTCCGCTCGAGAAAACCGATTTCTAAATACCTCCCATGTTGTTTATAATATTTTTTTACGAGGGAGGGAAAAATGCCGTTTTCCAAAAACTTCCTAAGAAGAGAAACAGCACTTACCCTCCCTGAGTAACAAAATAGTATATTACTGCTGAGGGCGCCACTGCGCCCGAGGCTGGTATCCTATTTTATTGACCGAGGGACCGGACAATAAAGTAGAACTTATTGTCCTAGGACGATAAAATGTTCGAGGGCGTAGCCCGAGATCATTTTTATCGTCCGAGGACATGATTAGTTCCACTTTTGTCCGCTCCCGAGGTGCATAAAATAGTTTACATTTAGATCAACGAATTTTCGTAGTAGAATAACTCGATATTGGTAACACAGCACCACTGTATAGAAATTGACTCCTTAAACATGATTCCATTATTTTTCTAACCTACACGGAAACGATTTGAAGACAACATTTATACTATACTGAGCGCATCAGACGTACTACAATGTGAGTGCAAACACTTTCCCTAATTAGGCACAGTATTCGTCCCTGGTGTGCGGATATCTGTAATGCTTTTCTATAGATATATATGCTGCACCGAAATGATGGCATCTGATGTCGCACAATCAAAATATTTAAATACTTGATTAAATCTATGAATTTTGACAAAAAGGAAACGTTTAAAGTAAATTTAGATTTATTTTACGAAACAATTATGCACAAATATATTATGTACGTAAAAAACATTTTGCTTTTATTGTGGTTTATATCATATGGTTTAAATCGAAATAATAATTGGTGTTTTTGCAAATAAACACTATTTTGCATTAATCAAGTACGCACTTATGTTAAGTTACTTGTATATCCTTTTTTAATGTAAAATAATGTTAGTTTCCGATTAGATAATTATTAATCAAATAAATAATAATAAATAAATGTCAACATTGTAATTTGAATTAGCGCGCGGATAACCTTTTCTTATTACCGATGGAGGCGTTACGACACGCTCTCGCAAGGCGGGTCTCTTGCGCAACACTCGTTCACTTTTATAAATGTTTAAATAAAGAAGGTTTCAGGATTGCATCTACGTATTTTATTTAAAAGTACCAAAACCAAAAAGCTGTTAATAAATAAATTCAAATATTTATATGATATTATTTTTTAAATTGTATTTGGTGTACATAAAATAGGAACCGTTTGATATCTTGTCAGAAAATGTATAATTAATTCTTGAATTCTTATTAATTATTAATTAGTTAAAAAATTAATAATTCCATATTTCAGTTTCTATTTTCCATACTTTTAACCTCTAGAGGGAAGCCACTTTAGTGGCTTTTAGCTATTTTTGTGATTTTTTTTATACATTTGTGTTTCTTAGTAAGCAGTTATGTCGAAAATGGTATTTATAATGTCTGTCGGTACTTATTTACAATACCTGAGCATAAATAATGTTTTTCCGCATTTATCTACAATTTCGGAGCATAAAGAAGGTGGACTGATGTGACGATTTGCGAGCGCACGAGATGACGCTCTGCGCTTATGAATTATTGAATAATAGTACATTACTATTATTCAATAAAAATAAGGAAACGAATAAATATAACGAAATAAGGAACGTGAGGGAAATTCGTTTCCCTCACGTTCCCCGCGAGGGAAACGAATTTCCGATCATCTCCCATGTTGCGTACTATATTTTTCGTTACGAGGGAGGGAAAAAAGCCATTTTCCTTAATCTCCCTAGTAACGAAAAAACGTTTGTATACGGGTTTTTCGTCTAGTTTTTGTTGCAAACATACTTTAAGTAAATTCTCTAACGATACCGAATGATTTTGCGCCGAAAAACGCGAAAAAAAGGTTGATTTTTTTCCGGGCGGGAAGCCACTATAGGTGGCGCCATCTTTTTCGGCACACAACTCTTATATGATAGTAAAAAAGTTCTAGCACTTAAACTGCAAAAGTCATTAAAAAATGACGCCATTCTCTAAAGGTTAAGTTCCATATTTTATGCGTTTGAATGCTTATTTTAATTGCATTAACTACCCTAGTAGAAATTGAAATCGGGTTAAACTGTGGGCCCAACGTGGAAACCATACTACCCTAACAGGCCCTGATGTGTTTTCTAGGTGTGGCGTTACATATGTAACGCCGGTCATTCATATGGTCCCGATCAGGTAAACTCATAAAACTGACGTCAAATTAGGAAACCATGTTGGGCCCTGATCAGGATCCGATGTGGTTTATTTATAATAAATGAAAAAAATTTTAGATATAGGATTTGAACTCGTGTTCTTCAAGTTTATAGGTATATGACTCAACCACTGGACTACCGAAGCTCTTAGAAATGATAACTAAGTATCGCTACTTACCTAAAACTTTGATTGTGTATGGTCAAGATGTGGCTATGGCATGGTTACCAGATTAGGGCCCGATAAGACCACTGGAAAAACGCGTGGTAAGTGACCCCGTGGGACGAGTAGGTGGCGCTCCACTCGAGCCCTCAGACATACTCCCACAAACACTTCCGGGGTAACCTATCTCCTTCCACCATTTCCTCCCCCTTCTCGTGTTTCTGTGGACGTCCAATTCGGATGATCCATGGGCCAGAGGGTTGAAAACCCCTATTATAAATTCACTAAACAAACAATAGGCCACCCCTACTAACATGCTATGTATTTAAATGTGTTTTGAATTTTTGATTTTTTTTCTTTTTCTTTATTTCACTTTTCAATAAACTTATTGTAAATACTCGAAGTTTTGAAACTTGATTTGTTTTTCTTTATTTCACTTTTAGAATAAAATTCTTTTGTTCTTAAATTTCATTTGTACAGATTGAAAGTTTTGGAATTCGATTTGTTTTCTTTTTCTTTATCTCACGATTAAACGAAAAAACTTTTTTTTTAATAAATTTTTTTTTAAAGAGCTCTGTGATGACATACGTGTCTGGCCTGGGCAATTATCGCCGTGAATCAGGTCATTCACTCTTCTGAGAGCATTAAAATAAATAATAATTAAATTTTTTTCTTGAATCTGACTCTGAATTGGCAGAGTCGCTTCACCACCCATATGTTAACCATGACGCGGTAACCAGTTTTGGTCCAGATCAGGCCCAGGTCGGGAATTCCATTATACGGAATTTAAAATTGGATTTCTACTTTACCGACAGTGACTACTTATTTTATGTTAATATGCATTAATATAGGTTTCAATCGCTAAAATGGGCTTACTAAATGTTTCGAAGGATTAATTGGGAATGTTTTGTGATTTAATTTATAGTTAAAATCATCAGTAAACCATTTTTAAGGAAAATGAATAAATTATAATTTGTTTGCTCCGTGACTTTAGCGTTACCCAAGACGCACCACGTGGAGGTATTCCCAGAGACTTGCATCTCTCTTTTTTTTGTATTTTTTAAAATATTTTTTTTGTATTTTTTTATATTTTTTTGAATTTTTTTATGTTCTTGTTAAGGAAAGGACGAAATGTCTATTGTTGAGGGGTTATGATGAAGGATGTATGAGGTGAAGGTTCTGGACGTGGTGTTGGTCGGGGAGGGAAGTGGGCTGGTGTTGTTGGTTGGGTGGGAGAGGGAGGTGGGGAAATGTCATCGTCTGATGACAATGTTATTGTGGAATTGTCATCATCTGATGACGACAATTCCACATAAGGATATCGTTGGCTGGGAAAGCTTCGATATAAATCGAAGACCCGGTGTGCCAGGTTTTGTTGTGTGTCCTGGCAGATGGGCATGAAAGAACGCAGGTGGTAAATATTTTCCCGATGTTCCATCAGGAGGCGCACATGCTCTTGCATGGCATGTGTGTTTTGAGACCTAAGGCGTGGGTGGTTCGCGGTTTCCCGCAAACGTTCCCACGACTTTACGCCTCGAAATCCTGTGGGATAGGCGTATCGGTGTCGCCAAATGTAGAAGAGGCATTCAACCTCTTCGTCAATTGTTAAAACTGGAGTCATGTTTCTTCTTTGCCGGTGCAAAGAAAAGTGAAAAGCTCCAACTGTAATGTCACTCCTTATATACTTTACATCCCCACTCCTGCTGTATAGAAAGTGGTGGGGGTAAAACCAATCAAAATCGGCTAATTTTGCGATGTATTAAAAGTGGTGGGGGTAAAACCAATAAAAATCAGCTAATTTTGTGATTTAACAAAAGTGGTGGGGGTAAAACAAATTGAAATTGGCCAATTTTGCGATGTACCAAAAGTGGTGGGGGTAAAATCAATCAAAATCGGCTAATTTTGTGGCGTAAAAAGAAAACGTTGTGAATAAAATCATGGCCCAATGTTAGTATGCCGATATCCTACTTATGAAAAATTTAGTTAGTTAATGTTGAGTAAAGTAAAGTTTTGCATAAATATTGGCAAAGTAAGCAACATTAGTCCAACGTTGTTATGCCAATGTCGTTTGCCAACATTGTTACAGTCTTGGTTCGAATGTAAAATTGCAACAATCCTGTATTAACGCTGGTGTAACAGTGAATACATCGTTGGTCCAACGTTGATAAGCCAATGTCGGCAGCCGACATTGTTTCAACATTGGTTTGATTGTGAAATTGTTTTAATGCTGGCATTTTCCATATGGGTTGTTATTTACTTCTTTAAAAAAATAAAGCAATTTTATTAAAAAAGTAGAGAGTATCAAAATACATGAGTTCTTTTTTTTCATTTGCTCAATTAAATTTTCATGCTCTGGATTTCTGTACTATTTAAAATTATTTTTAAATTTTGCGAATGCGTGTTTATAGACATCTAATTTCGAAGAGAAATTAAATAATCAATGATTAAATATGTATACTGTTAAATATTATGTGCTTATAGATTTATTAAAAATATTGAAAAGCTATAATAATTACAGTAAATTCTATTAATAATAATTACTAAAATTTTCGTAATACAAATTATTTGAACTTTCCAGTTAATCATTATTTTTATGTATGTTTAAACCACCGTCCTTTAGAGAAATAAAAAGGTACATTAAAACAATTACAAAATAAAAATTCTACCCAGATGGAAATTTTAAATTGGCTCATTAAAGGCCCAGTAATGGCGATCAGTAGTCGACCGTCGTGTTTCATCGTTGGCGCAATATTGGCATCGAAAAACCGTATTACGTTGGGCCAGTACTGGCTACCAGTACTGGTTTTATTTTAATTAACTTTTAAATTTTTAACAATAAAAAATGGGACATATCGAATGTTTAGTTCTTAATTGTTTTTTTATGTTATTTAAGGTTATTATTAATTTTAAATTAATAAAAAATGTGTATTTTTATTTTTTTTAATTCTCCGATGTTGGGAATTGAATTCCGGTCCTTGCGGTTACTGGTCTCGTACTTTACCCCTACTTCACGGCATCTTCAAAAATATTCGACTTATAACATGAAAACATTCTCTTAAATTTTTTATACCGAAACCAATACCGGGCCAGTGTTGCGCCAACAGTTAAAAAGAAATATTTTTAATAATGAGGTGACGCAAATAGGCATTTTCATTATTAATTTAGTAAATTAAATAATGAAACAAAATATCAGTCGTTACTTTTAACAACTGTACCATTTACTATAAAAATAATATATTCTATAAAAATATATAAATACATTTAGTACAATACTTATTAGTTAATTAAGTCATAAAGAAATTGTTATATTAATTAATTAGTAATTACACACTTAAAACAAGTGCATTGATACAAAAGGAATCGCATTGTGTAAACGCAAATTTCCTTTTAATAATGTGACAGAATTCTTTTGCATTGTTACAAAATTGTAATAAATTCACAGAAAATAGTTATATAAGTATAAATTTAGTAGTGCTAAATATTACAAACATTTTTTAACAAGATAACAAAATTATCCTACTAGTCCTACTAATATATAAATTTCAATCTATGTCTGTCTGTTTGTCTGTTTGTCTGTTTGTCCGTATGTCTGTTTGTCTGTGTGTCGGTTACCTCATCACGCCCAAACTACTGGACCGATTTAGTCCAAATTAGTCTCAAATTACATCTTATACTTTCCTGAATGTCATAGGCTATATAAAGTAGTGTTTATAGTTTTGAATTTTGAAAAAAAATTTTTTTTCCGATTTTGGACCCCGCCCCCCTTCAGGGGGTTGTCAGAAGGTTGTCAGGGGGCTGTCAGGGGGTTGTCAGGGGGTTGTCAGGGGGTTGTCAGGGGGTGGTCAGGGGGTTGTCAGGGGGTTGTCAGGGGGTTGTCAGGGGGTTGTCGGGGGGTTGTCGGGGGGTT
>JABFPJ010006564.1:0-10787 GCA_022817425.1 Gryon sp. ZL-2020
AATTCAGTATAAAATATTCTGAAATTCAGTGTAAAATGTTCTTAATTAAGACAATTTAAACTTAATTTAAGAACATTTTATACTGAATGTAAGAATATTTTACTGAATTTAAGAAAATAAATCAAAACCCATTTTTACAGTGAAAAGAAAAAATAAAATGAAAAGGTGAATTATACAATAAACGTTTTTATTATAATAATAATAATATAACAAACATGTATAATGTAATTTTTGTCACTCATGCATAAAAAGTGGCCATTTTCATACATCTTTCGAGGGCGCAAAGTGACTTTTATCGCCCTGGGGTGAACAAGTGCGCGCAAAGAATTAGCAGGCGCAAAAATGAACTTTGCGCCCGCTTGCTCGCCCTGGGGCGAAAAAAGTCACTTTGCGCCCGTGAAAGATGTATTGAAAATTGACCATTTTTTTGCATTGGTAACAAATAATTATGTTCGCATGATGGGCGCAAATGCAATTTCAACGAGGTTAGTCGCATGTTTTGCGCCCTACATACGAAAATAACTATTTAAATCGCTGCCAAATAACCTCAAAAAATTTTGTAACTATGTGTTTACATTATATTTAGTATTTTGAAATATATAATTTAATTATTTGTTACTCAAAATTGAATTAAAAAAATTGAATAAATATAAGAATAAAATTACATATGTCAAATATTTATTTTACAAAAAAATCTCCAACTGTTTATCTAATATTGCTTTTTCTTAATTTTCAATATATTTTGTAGAAGGATTATACGTTCTAATAATAAAAAAAATTATAGATTACGGCAAATTTGAATTTACCGCGGAATTTCGCTTCAGTTTCACAGTTTTGAAACATGCAAAAACAGGCGACAAATGAAGTCGATTGCAGTGACAATATAAGAATCAATATATGGACAATGTATGGATAATATATGGACTCCTTTGAATTACAAGAATGTACTCAAAAAGAGAAAAATATATATTTAGTATTGTATATACACTCGACTTCCTCTTATTGCAACACCTAATATTGCAACAAAATCTGTTCCCATAATGCAACGGATGAAGTGTAGATAATTTTGGCGCGAAATTCAAAATAATGGATTTCAAATTATTATTTTTTTTTTCAGATAATAATAATATTTAATTTTTAACTTTTTAAATCCTTTTTAATCTGTTTTGTATGTTATTCTATATATTAAAACATAAACACTCAAAGATACCATAGTTTATAACAAAAACATAACCTCAATTTAAGTTTTCTTATGTTGGCATTACTGAAAGTGATCAAATTAAACTGTTGATTGGTATGGTTGCAATAAGAGATTGTTTCCGGTCCCGAATTGTTGCATTACAAAGAAGTCGAGTGTAGTTGTAGTGATTGAAATTGTTATGCATTTGTTGACTGATAAATGATGTGCCATGAATGTTTGAAAAATAATGCAAAAGAATTGCAATGATTTGAGATGCGAATCACGCATCGTCAGAACACCAAATTCATCCCGCTAGCCGTCATTAGCAAATTACTACGGTGTAAACAAATGGACGCGCGCTCCAAACATGATCGTTTATTCTTTTTTCTAGTGAACTTGTATCATGCTAGCGATCGGTTAGTTAGTAACCGGTGATTACGGCAGCGCTTTATGCCGGCTCTTCTAGCCACCCAATAACTGTCCGCGTCAAAATGAATTTAGCGATATTAATGCGCCATGATCCAGTTTCGCTCGCGTAATAAACGATAAATAATCACGCGACTTGAATAATAAACGAGGGCTTCTTTAAAGGTGAAATGAATTAAGTGCGCTCTGTTGTTAGGCTTGATTATGAAATTAAACTAAGCTAATCTCATTTTCAAAATTTGAATCGCAAAGTGGCTTTTGTACAGATTAGATCGCACAAATATTGTAATTAAGTTCTAAACTTCAAACCAAGTTAATTGCAACGTTTTCTGTTTATCATTTAATTAACAGTACTTATATGTCATATATGTATTGCGAATGAATAAAGTCTTTTATTGTAAAAGATAGTTATGATTGAAATTATGTAAGTATTCTTTCAATCAATTTGGTAGAAGCTTGAAGCAAAATATATATTTACTAGCTGAAGCCCCGGCTTCGCCCGGGCAAAACCCTGTGACCCCTTCCCTATGACTGCCCTTTAAACCCCTCCTATTACCCCTACGATCTGCCTATGAATTCCTTATAGCATCCCGATAACATCCCGCCCCCCAAGTGATGAAGCTGTGACATAAACATTTTTTTTCTCAACATCATCAACATCTCAACAACATCCCTAGTAGAATTTTGAACTTGGCTGAAACTGGGGCCTTTTTGGGCAAACCCTGTTCTAAGATTGGACCAACATTGGCCTTATGTGGGATTTTTGAGGGACCCACTTTGGTTTGAAACGCTAACCTATAAATTACCTAGTTAGGTATTCCTAATATGGGCCTAACGAGGCCTCCCTGGTATGAGATATTTGATGAAATCCAATGTTGGCCTAATTAAGCCTCAGTAGGCACACCTACGTTTAGTCAACATTTATGTAAAATATTTGTTCAAAAATGCATCATGGAGAATCGAACCCAAGACCTGAACGTGAAAGTTAAACATCTTACACACTGAGCTACGAAGACTTCTAAGGAAATGTTTTGTAAACATCAACTTAAGTCTACTATAGTATATATATGAGACTAATTTGGCTTGCCCATAAAACCCTATACATGGAATGTGTGGGTAGGCGTTTCATACCCTTATTGGGCCTGAATATGGCCCTTGTTAGGCCCTATATTGGCCCTACCTTCCAACCCTGGAACAAATTATCCAACATTGGACCTGCATTGGCCCAGTCCAGGCTTACCCGTAACGAGGCGAACCCGGACTTTACCAATCCAGGGCCCGCTTTTTAACTAGGCAAGCCTTTTTCAATTTCTACTAGGGAATATATATATATATATATATATATGTTTAGCAATATGAAAAGTAATGTTTAGAAAAATCTTATTTTAAAAATAAAATTCCTTTTTCTTAATTAAAATTAACCCTTTAACGCCTAGTGTATCATATATGATACAAATGATACAATAACTTCTAATTAAAATTACGAATTAATTATGAAATTTTTTCAAATTTCGTTTGCATTTATGTTTTCCTTAATGTGTACAGAATAAAAATCATAAATTATTAATGCGATTTTTTCAGAATTATAATAATTATTAAAGTTTTTTGTTTAATGAAAAATCATGTCATTTAAAAAAATGTCCGGCATTAAAGGGTTAAATAATTCACTTTACGTTTTATACAATTTATAGAAACACTCTGCAATTCATTTGATATCTCGATAATTGGACATGTATACGAAATGTAACAATGCTTAGGCATGTTATTAACGAAAACTTGACGCCCACTCACAAAGCACTTTCTTTCAATCATATAGCCCTACGGACGAAGATATATCCAAAATTATATAGACTGGATATTATACTTATTGCCGCTTTTATATATATTAGATATATAATCGCCTATATTTTATCTATAATTTCAAGTTCAAATTCTTTGATATATATCTTGGATATATATGAAATATAAATGATATTTTATATAAAGAATCGTCTGTTTAAATTTATATATATTGAATTTAGAATAATAATAATAAACTGGGAAATTACTGATAAAACTGGAAAATTACTGATAAAAACTGCCAACTTACTTGTAACTTCAATAACAAACATTCCTTATAAATTCTAAAAAAATATGAAAATTCACTTAGAAATCCTTAATTCCAATCCGGTTTAATACTACTTACTCCTAATAACTACTAAACACATTTTGAACATATTTTATTACGAAATATAAGGAAAAATTAGAAAATTTTCGGTTTTTATTAATAAATTTACAATGCGAATTTACTATTAATTCCTTAAGAGTAAATTTATCAGGAATTAAAAGGAGACTTTAATACGGGAAATCACTAGTCAAAATTGTTTTAGAGCCCTGTATAGTCTTGTCCGTTCAATTCCCAAGGACATTTAAAGGCTCTATAAAGGTTAAAAACGGGTCCTTTTTAGGAATGTAATTCCTATTTAAGGTGATTCTTCAGCTATGTAAGAGCAAAAAGGATAGAGCAAATGGTGACTCCATTAATGGAAGAGAGAGGCAGTGAATTCGATTGAAGAATCACCTTAAGTAGGCTCTATATATGTCTAGTTAGACGAGCCCGTAATTTCTTTTATTTAATAAAAATATATTAAATTAAATTTAATTGTATTATAAATAAGTATTTTTGATTATAATTAAACCTATAATATTTAAGGTACATTTTCACTCTATAAAAACTTATAGCATCAGAGTTATTGAATCAGAGTTTTCAACATTGCAGACAGGTAACCTAGCTATTGTACTATGAAAACTTAGCGCCAATCTAGCTTAAATAAGAAACATACTATTCATAATTGGATAAATCTGGATAATGACAATATTGGGATGTCTACATAGGCATAATGCATTTACCCCATTATAGTGCCTACATTGGAACGGTTTTCATGGGTGAATTCATTTCTTTTCGGGTTAATCACAATATGCTATATTATTACCTATAATCTTTGAACATTGGCAAATCATAGTAATATAGGACCTATGTTGGTTTGCCTTGAATGTGTAATAAAAATGGCATAATTTAATATTTTGTATGCTTAATTAAAATATAAATAAAAGGAATGAAAGAAATATATTTTTTTAATTAAAAAAATTGATGTTGACTTTCTTCAAATCAATTTCGGATTCTGTATCGCGTCGAAATCGCGTTGAAATATACATCCAAATTATGAATCATAAGAAAATATCAATTTTACAACATACATAAACAAATAATTGTAAAATGGAACACATATCAACATTTGTTAGATGGGTCAAATGTACTGAAAGTTAATAGTATTTTGTGTTTCTATACAATTAATTTAAGAAAGAAGAAGGACTAAAAATGCATTAAAATTGCTCAAAGTAATCGTAAATTGTTTGTAATAATGTATATGCGCGATCTGAAACAGCGCCCACACAATCCTCCCACTGTACAATATTCTGCGCAAACACAGGACATGGGTTTGACTCTATAAAAGCACCCTCATACTTGCGCTTAGCTTGAATTCAGTTACGAACACTTCCGAAATATCTTGCTTGTCTTTTCTTGACAATTGAACTCACTCGAGCTAACGTGAACAAATCTCTATTAATCGGTTTTAAAATTACTAATTGCAAAAATTAAAACTGGTGTTACAAACATTTATTTTTGTTCATATGAATCTGGACTGTGACAAGTGCGTGTGCTTTTTTCTTGCAAATTTCTTTATTTATATTTTATTAGAATTATATTACAAAAATAAAGTGTATATAATTAAAAAAATGATGTTAAATTAAAATTATTAAAGTTAAATTGTACATATTAGAATTTTGATTTAGTTTGTTAAATAACTATGATCTAAATTTTAGAAAAGTTATTAATTTTTTGATTTGTGAAAAATAAAAAAAAGTTGTAAAAAGTGTTACGCATTTTCACAGATACGAATTACAGTTGAAGAAAAAAGTAGCAGAAAATATGACGCGGTCAGACAGAGGACGAGTGCAAAATACCTTCTTCAGCCTAACACAAATTACTAGAATTATGATTATCATGCTTATATATCATATGACTGGATGTGTAGCAGGTTAAATGTTATATATGTTTATGCATTTTTATAGATATTTAATTGTAAATGTTGCATTTTTATTCAAAATTGTAAATGTCCTATTTTATTAAATGAAAAATGAATAGTCAAATTTGCTATTTGATAGATAATTTTATTGTTTCAATAGTTTTTTTTTAATTTAAAAACACAAAAAATAAAAATTAAATTTTACTACACGTCTAATAATAAAGTATTATTCGATTAAAAGTTCAAAATATTCCCACATGGACGAAAATATATTTCAAAAATATATATCAAATATATTTTTCCCATAAAAATATATTTGCGGTAAGAAATTATATAAATTATATATATTTTTCATATACTCTTAAAATATATTTTAAAAAATATGTATTGAAATATATAAAATAATATATTTAGTATACATTTTATATACGTAAAACGGCAAAAAATCGTATATTTCATAAAAACATTTTGAAAATATATTTTCGTTCGCGTGGGTTGTCTGCTTTAATAATATCATTTAAATAATTAAATATGAAAATTTATTATATATCCTGTTTTTATAACATTTCTGTACATTTTTACGAGACTCGATTAACAATTATTATGTCTTTATATCAATAATATCACATTATTAGAAAATGTAGTAAATTTTGTGAAATTATTTGTTTCCGTGAATAACTTATATTTATTTTTTCTTCTAGTTAGTCAATTTGACTATCTAATTTTTCTGTGTTTACTTTACATTAAAAATAAAATTTATTTGATTTCACTTAAATGTTAATAATTATATTTTATTTTTAATAATATAATAAGGTACATAATTAATCAATTTACAAAAGCTTCAATACAAATTATTTTTAACTTAAATAACGTAATAATATTTCTAAAAAATCATATAGAAAATGTACATTTGAATGAAAAAAAGCGCTATATGTTTATCATTTAATTAATGTATGACTGAAGGACATTTGTTTCACTTATTTTCTTATGATGATAACTAAATATAACATTAATCTTTTTTTTGCAATGTAGTTTTTTATAATACAACTCTTAAACATTGTTCTCCACATTTAACACTTGAATGCATGCAATCTGTAATTATGCTCATTCGACTAACAAAATGTAAATTATGAAACAAAGCGGTGACACTACGTATATACGTAAAATGTGAATAAATGTTGATACGCGCAAACTTGTCATAGGACATTTTTCTGACAACAAATTGGCTTCATTTAAGCAGCTTTTTCCATTTTTAAGGCAAAATATATTTTCTAATGTAAACGTTGAATTTATTTTTTATTATAATAATTTGTTACAAATTTTTCAACAATTAATTTTTGAACAAAAATAAAATTCTTTTGTAGAAAATTTAATTTTAATTTAATTTCTTGTTTTTATTAACAAGCATTTTTGTCCATAATTGAAATAAAATGTAAAAAATTAATTACATTTTTTTTAAGAATAGCAAAATGTTTTCATCAATTTTCATGTAAAAAATAAATAAAAATTTAAATTAAAATAATAATGCAAGAAATTGACAAAAACAAGGTGAAGTGATTATATGAGAAATTGCTCTGATCGAGTAATAAAATCGACATTTGCTGAAACAGCTTGTTAAAGATTGTATTGTATACATCATCTATTTTTCATGCGGCTTGACTTTACGATACATTTATAAAAGTTGCACCTGTTGATTCAAAAATAAGCAATAAATTTCTGATTGTGACCGAAGATTGAACAAGTTTGCGCGGTTAATGAAAGTTAGCATTACAAAATAAACTCTGTCAATTTAACGTTCATAAACTATAATAATAAAAGTAATTCAATTTCAAGGAATCACATAAAATGTCACCAACTTCGACATCACATATAAATTTTTCTCCAATAAAACAAATTAATAATATAATAAAATGATTGATTATATGTAATTATATTATAATAACATTTTATCTTTTACTACATTTTTTTATATGAGAAATTTTTATTATACTCGCTTTGAGCAGACAATGTGTTGTTATAGTAAATGGCGCGTATGTGTACCTGCTAATGACGTAACTCAGTTAACTACACACATAATAAACGAAAATAAATGTATATTAACAAATTATGTTCCTGTAAGCATCATTTTTCACTTTACAATCAGCATTATTTTTAATTCATTAAATCGACATTAAAGATTTAAAATCATCGATGTATGATTTTTTTTGTCCATTTTTTTCAGCTTCAGTTACAAAATTACAAATCAAGAAATTGTTATTAAACAATTTTTTTCACATATGGCAAAATGAAAATTGACTGCTCATGAACAGCAACCCGGTTAAATAGACTTGTCTAAGCGTTCACCTAATATGAGATTATTCGAATAATTGGAAAAAGAATCACGAACTACTGCTTTTCTTACGTTTTTGTTCTTTAAATAAAAAAAAGGATTCTTTTGAAGATTTCGGTCAAATTAAAATTGAGTATAAATGATATGTTTATGAAATAAAGCAATATTGTTTAACACATATTTCACGTCGCACGTCTTTTAATTTATTATAAATATTGCAAAACATATTTTATTATAGAAAAATTAAGTTTTAAAAATAGAGCATATAATTGTCTGTAGAACGGTATTTGAACAATTTAACATATTAAACGAAAATATTATAAAAAATGAAGTTGTCTCTATAAACAATTTATTAACATTTGATATAATTTTTGTATAAAAATAAACCCTATATATATCTTTTCCATTAAAAAATAAATCAATGTTCACCTATAATCTAATTTCAATCGTTTATCTTCAGATTATTGAAATAAATATATAATATTGGGAATCGTAACCTAAAGATATAGATCCTCGCAATTTTCTTTTTCCTCCTATAGCGACAATTTCTGACATAAATTCTTCTTCAGCACTACATTGACATACGCTCTTTTTCAAAACGTGACGATATATGCTGCTCATATATATTTCATCAAATAGAAAAGAATAACAATATGCCTCTCGCACTGCATATTCTTATTATGCGATATGTGAATTACTTTTTTATTATATGATTCTAACTTTTTGTATAAATATTTATAAGAATATAAATATCATAATATTGTTTCATTCTGTCGAGGAAGTATTTTTAACCCCATTTGCATAAACATTAACATAATGTGAAAATGAGTTTTAAATATTTACTAAAAATAGTTGTTTCTTTTAACTTTTACTTGGAAATTGTAATTCGATAAACATTCTTTAATATGTGTAAATTGCGACAGTAATGTTGGCGTTTCGTTAACTTAACGTGCTCATTACCATTGTCTTATGTGTTTAATGTTTATAAAATGCGACGTAAAATTTTATTGCATCCGATATTGTGCATCTCATATCAATTTTTTTACATTTGTACATGCATTTATGTCATTTACTAACTATTTCAAAGCACGATAATAACCATATAATTAATTTAACTTGAATCATTCGATTGAATTTATATAAAAATATAATAATTTAATACAACATTTTGTTGAAAAGACCATTTTCAATTAAAATTGTTTCATTTGATTTTTTATTTAATTTCAGGTTCCTGTATAAGTTATGGACATTCGTGTTGGGGTGGTAAGTATTGAAGAGAATTAAAATATATACTTGACGCAGTGTATCTATTTCGTTGAACTAATATATCACCTCTGCAGATGAAATATGTTACTTTACCGCCTTACCCATCAGATAATGATATTTTATGTTACATTGCATAAAAATATTTATCTCATAATATTGTTACATTGCACAGCACAAAACATTATTTTCTTAATATATAAACATCGTGAAATATATTTTTTTAATTTTCGTACAATATAAAAAATTCATAATAATTTAAATTTTAAAAAATTATTAAATTAAGAAGATGATAAAAAAGTAGATGACTGATGTTAATGACTTTATTGAGTTAATTAATTTATTTCAGTTTACTTGAAATTAATTGAATACAATAATTTATCATAAAATGAGCTAATTTCAACCCTTCACAAAAAAAACTCATCAAAAATCCGGAACTTCTAGCGTGCACTTGTGAAATGACAGGAAATGCAGAAAGTCGACTTAATATAAGACTTGACTCTAATTTGAGGAAAAAATACAGTCAATATAATCAATGAGAAAGGAATAAATTGATTTTTGTTTTAAATGATTGTCAATTATTTTATTAGCACGAAAAGTAATTTGAGAAAATATTTCAGCTCACGGAAAACGTAATAGTGAATCTAGTAATGTTGAAAATGTTCGTCTACAATCCATGAACATGCACAAAGGAAAGGATCAGAATATGTTGAAGCCATTTTTGAATACTGAAATTTTTCTTTCTCAAATACCAAATGAAAAAGAAATTGTTTATGATTCGTTTCAAAATGATCAAATTGAAAATAATGACGATGATTCGCGCAGATGGAAATATGATCAAGTTTTACGAAAATTGAACTACGTTAATCGTCTAGTTAGGTAAGATAAATTAAATTATTGATTTGTATTATATGTATATATTTTTCGTTAATTTGCATATTTTTGTAGACGAGTTGCAGCCACAAGTGTCTTACCTCACAATGATATAAAAAATTCTATAACCAATACTGATCAAATATCAAATAATGACTTGCGATTGATTCTTTCGCATTTAAATCAAAAACCAAAACGCAAAAATACATATAATTTAGAATCGTCGAAATTATTAAAACTTTTGGTACGTATTTTAATTTAATTTAATATTTTTTATGGTATAATTATAATCTTGAATGATATCTTTTGTAAAAAAAATTGATGTTACCTTTTACATAAGAAGCATCGACATAATTTCTTTTTTTTTTTCAGACTTGATTGCAAAATTTATAAAACATTAAGTTACAGTCGACGAAAGTAACATTATACGATTTGTCAATCATCAAAATAATTATAATTGTCGCTAAATTTGTAAAGAATTGTTGTGATATACCTTTTATGACTTTTTGTTTATCGTGCAATCCCAGCAGCCGGAACCATATTAAAACGTATTTATTATTTTCATTTTGTATACCGTATTTGTAAATTTTTATATTAACTTTGTACAAAATCAATACGTTTTAATACATGAGGTTTATGCTTTAACAAA
>JABFPJ010006565.1:0-10785 GCA_022817425.1 Gryon sp. ZL-2020
AAAAAAAAAAAAAAAAAAAAAAAAAACAACAAATGAAAAATAAGATTTATATATGTATAATCAAAAGCATTTTTAGCGAACTAATAAATTTTGAATAATTAAACAGCAAACTGTTTTTGTTTGTTGTTTTCCAGTTTTATCAAATTATAATAATTGTTAAGTTCAAAAGAGTTATTTTCTTCCTGTTTGATCTTCAATCATCGTGACGTTAGCATAATATTTTGACACTTTTTTGATAGATCTGTTTTTATTCCAATTTGTCAAAAAATTGCGTTGTCTGCGTCATAATGAAAATTGTTCGCGGTCGACTTGTCTGGTGCAAAAATATTAATTACTACTGTCATAAAAAGATTGCATCTAAAAGTTCAAACACAGGCATTGTTTTCTTAGAGTTTCTTCTCAATTTGAACTTGTCATGTCGAGCTAGTCCAAAGAATTCACATTGAAGGGAAATTGCACGATTGGACTTGAAGAAAGATGACTCAAGCTGGAATACATAAATAATAATGAGAATAAATTGACGAGCCGTTATCTGTGATTTAATAAGCCGCTGACCGACTGACAAGAGAAGAAAAAAAGATTTTCCGTTCGCGCGCATAATCACGCAGTGCAAGTAATTTATGCAAATCATTTCTAAATCTACTTCCAAAGAATCGCACGTTATGCAACTTATTTAAATTATGCTTTTGTTGTTGCAAAAAACATTTTTGTATTTATTTGAAATAGCTGTTTTTTCGCTATGTTAAATATTCGTCAAAAATAAATGAATCAACTTATTTTAAAGTAAGAGAATTATTATTGTTTGTATTTTCTGTTGAAAAAGAAAAGATTGAAACAAAAAATTGTTTTATAAGATGTTGAATGCAGTAGTTTTGTTATATTACATTTATTTCTATTTTTTATTTTTCGTTCATTTCTGAGTATTCACTTTTGCAAGATATTTATAGAAGTGTTTATCCACTTTTTATTCTTTGTAATATGTTTTTGTTTGCTATAAGAGATAATTAAAACATATATATATATATAAAGTTGTAATAATTATTGTCATTTACATGATAAGAGTGATATCCAAATTTAGAATGCAAATATTGCGATACTACTGAAATCGTTTGTCTGATTTCAGTAGTATCTGCAAGATATATCTGTAGTCAAATCTATTCATTAATGAAAAGCAAAAATTTATTTGTAAAATAAAAATATTTTTTATTTAGAGTTACTTTTATATAATTTAAATGCAAAACGTTGATTAATCTGGATAAAGAGTCAACTTGGCATACATATACTTTAATGTTTGCATTAATCATGCAATTATTTAATCATACATTCATGCAAATGCATTAATCTATTATTTAATCTACTTAAAAATTATTAACTTGTTTATATTAAAAATAGTATTGTTTATTTTTAATTATTTTTCATTTGAAATCGCATGTGTTTCTCAGTTATGAAAAGCCTCGATAGTGGCTTGCGCCAAGTGCGATGCAAAAAGAAATCCACTACTTTCGTATTTACGAGTTTCAAGCAGGCTATTGAATAAAAAGTCCCGACTATGAAATTTGCGGTAATTTGCAACTTTTGACTAATGTTTTACTTTACTTGATTGTAATGGATTGTTTAATTTTTAAACATTTTATTTATACTTAGCGCTTTTTTTTATTCCTTGTGATATTAGAAAATATATTTTACATAAGTATAATTCTCATAGAAAACTCAAGAAATTTATTTTTATATTGTTCTTATGATAAGTAAGGATCTGATATAAAACTGTATTCTCGGCGAGAGAGGTGGTCTTGTTTCACAATTCTAACATGATGCATTCAATTTTTCAAGTTGAGTAAAAATGAACGACCCGTTTACAAACTCTGATGAAAAAAATATTGTTGTCTTCAGTTTTATTTTACGTATTTTACATTAAAAGAACCGATTGGTAAATGTTAATAATAATATTTTATGTTTATCATATATAAACAAATTTTTAAGAGCAGTTATAACCAATATCTCATAATTATTTCTAGCACAGAAAGTAAAGTAATTTAAATTTAAACAAGTTAACTGGTATTTATTACTTAGGAATGGCTTTGAGGAGCTTCTCATTTTTATCAATTTCTACATAATTTCACAGTCATTTCTACCTAATTAATTAGTAATGCGAAACTTCCAAGTCTTCAATCGTTTCCATTATTTAAAAGCCGTACAGATTGTTACATTTAGTTTTTAATTGAATCCCAAAATATAATTACTACTTTCATAATGAAGAAAAGCTCTTTTATTTACGCATTAATAACGTTTTGGATACATGCTTAAAATTATGAAAAGATTGAATGCAATTAAAATGTAATTAATATTTCTTCTTATAAGTTGAATATCATTTAAAATAATTACATGGATTTATTTCAAGAATTAAATACAGTTTACTGTTTTCTTAACTGTTTAAATGTTATTGCAATATAATATATGTTTAAATAAACTAACAGAGTTAAAAATACGATTGTTGTAAATATAAATAGCTTTCAAATGTAAATTAATAGTCTTTTAACATTTTTCTATAAAATGTTATTGGATAAGATGTTGACTAAATAAAATCATACGATCCATCTAACTGGATGATATTAGAACTCAGAGTTTATTGATAGCTCTCAGCTATTTTGTTTTGGCAAGTCACGACAGACGCCGCGGACACTAAAATGTTGTCACGCGTTATTGTTATTTTCGGGCATTGTCGAAGGTTGTAATACATATTCGTTGATAGCTCATCGTTTTATTTATTAAAAAAATGTTGTTTTTCTTTTTGTAAATTCTAAATTAATAGTAAATACTAAAAACAGAAAAGACATTTTATTATATCGAAGTATATATCACTTGTACTTTAGAAAGAAAAACTTGCAAACTCGTAAATCAAATATCACAGATACTTAAATAATAATTAACGCCGAACTCTATAGTAACAAGGACATGTGAATCACATTTAATTGATGAGAAAGCTCAACTCTCTATGGAATTACAGCAAAAAGCTCTCGCAAGCTCGAAGTGAAAATATAGATAATCCGAATTTCATATCGGTGGAACACACCATTACATTCGGCAGATTATTAGCAAAAAGTGCACGTAATTCACACAAAATTGTATTCAAACCTTGAAAATAATTTGCATAACAATACAAGTCGTTTTGAAAAGATTTGACCGAGTGTGCATTTATAAATAAATATTCCTTAACTCGTTGAGCTTTTTGACTTTAGGCGCTTCTCAATACGAAGTCATGGACTTCTTAAGATATCATGGATTATTTATTCAGCAACCAAATATCTTTCAGTTGACTCACCTCAAATAAAACGGCTTTTTCATAAACGATGCACGCCAGTCAAAGCATTTTTCTTCACAGATCTTTCAATATCAAATCGAGCTTTTAACAAATATTGTACTAACGTAGGTTCAAAGACCTTCCCTTCGATAGATGTTGGTTTATCCGCCGCTAATGAAAACCAAAACTTTTTTATATTTTGGATGCTCTTACGTTAACGAATTTTATAATAAATTATATATTAATATAAATTTACGGTTGATTTGACGTGTTGAAGTTCGTATGAAAAAAAGAATCTATTGCATGAAAACTAAATGCAATAAATCTGTTTGACAGTCAAAACTAAATACATTTATTTAAGCTAATTAAATTGTAGTTGTTATAGCTAAACAATTTTTCGCGTGAGTAATTATAATTTATTTTATTTTGTGGATAATTAGTAACTTTAAATTTATTCATATTTGGGTTTTTATTAGAATATATTATACTTTGCAGTATTGCCAAAAATCTTTATTCATAGCAATGTTCAACTTGTAATGTTTTAAATTAAATTTTTTATTATTATTATTGGCCGCTTCGACATACTTTTTAAGAAAATGTTCGTAAAACCATTAATTCTTGTGATGTTGAAGTGTCATAAAAAATAATTACTTTTGAGAAGAAATATAACAATCCTATAATTGTAAATCTTTAATTCAAGGACTAAGGGTTTAAATTTCAACTTCAACTAATCATTTTTATCTTTTTCTCTCTTTTTTTCTGTAAGCGAAACAGCCATTTTTCTTTTTTTTCAAGGGTCTGTGATAGTCGCGCGTAATTAATCTGCAGTTTTGGTCCCCTTCGATAATATTTTATACCACATTCGATTTGTTCTCTTAGTCTCTTAATTTAAGTCTCATTTATTACATTTGCATTCTGTGTTTATGTTGCATTTGCAAATTTAAACTTAAAGTTATTGCACGTAACATAAATGTGACCCATAATAAATGCTATTCGTATTGTGGCGAAAACAAAGTTGTACAAATGAAAAGTAAAGTGGAATCAGAAAAATTGCAACAAAACAGGTCGGTGGACGTGAATTAAATGGAGTAGAAACAATACCGTCGCACGCATTTTTTGTGATCTTGCGACGCCTTCTACCTCTAGGGCACAGCTCTCTGTGATTCATCGGTGTCATGAAGCTGAGATTACTTCTCATTTTCGGCACCATCAAATGCCCGTCTTGTGCTACAGATTTCAACATGTTTACACAGCTGTTAACTTCGATTAATAGCTGTTCAATGATGTTACGAAATGAGCAGTAAGCACAAGTATTTTTGTTGTCTTATAAGTGCTAGTTATCGATATCATCGTTTTCCGAGGGTATATTATTTATAGCTATTTGCAATGCAAAAACCACTAGCTTCATTTCGGATTACCCTTTCCATTACCTACATACAAATTCAATAATGCATACTGTAAATTATGACAATAATAATACATCGTAAAAATTGAAAAGAGGATTTTCAATTTTTAAAAAATATACTACAAGGATAAATTGATTTCATATTGCAAAACGTCATTCGCGCGATTGCTTAAGTTAAGATTTTTGTATGCATATGGAAGAAAAAAATGTTAACGGTAGATGTAACTATAATACTGGCATTTACTAATTTTTTATCTTCGTCATTAACTTTTTCAACACCAAAATGCAATTGTTTTTTTGTAACATTAACATTCGTGTATGTTGCAATATTGTTCTGGAAAAAAGTGAATTTGGACAAAACGAATATCTTTTTTTGTCAGTAGCTGCATTTAGAGTAGTGAATATTTAATGCGAAGAAATTTGCATGACGCTCGAGTAAAATTTAATTTCAAAATTAACATATTTAATGGTCAGACATATTTATTTTAACTTTGTTCAAAGTTATGACAATTTTTAGTGCAGAACAGTAACACTGTAATAACATGTTCGGAATGTAGTTTACTGTATTACTAGAAATGAAATTCGCGCTCAACGGAACTGTTTTTAAATTCTATATTCACTTACAAAATTTGCCATCTTTTTGAAATGATGCGATTATGTATATCTATATTTGTTTGAATTTCTGGTCGACCACTTAGAAATAAATGCAAATAGTCGGAATGTTATATTTCATCAAAGTGATAATAATTTTGTAAATTTTACATACATAAAGTTGCTTAGTTGATACATATATATACCGCTTTTTATCAAGATATGAATATACTCAAAGTTTATTTTATCACGACAATATTTCAAATTTTCATTAGTTATAAAAATGTTACTGCTATGCTTATATTATTTAATATTGTTTTTTCATTGTGGTATCACTTTATTATTTCTGTCTTAATCTTAATTAAGTATTACGAATTATGAATTATACAAAAAATTATTATTATATTATATGAATTATACAAATTCATATGATAACAACTTCACAGTGCTTATTTTTTTAGTATCAGCGTCTTTTATACCAGCTTTTAATATTTGACAGTTTAAGTAGAATTTAATGTTTGACAGTAACTTCGTTTAAAGTAAGTATAGAGTAGCTTATACGCAAACGTAATATGAAAAAACACTTGATTAGTCAAAGGGAAGCTCAGTTCTGTTTACATTCGTGCTCCCTGAAGTATCAAAGGTTATAAATGATGCAGCAGCTACGTAGCATTGCTAATAAGGATTAAGAAACAAAAATAGTCTGTTTATGTCGCAGAAAATCTCACAACCACTGTAGACTAACTCATGTCACATTTAAATGTAGTGCAAAATTCGGTCTTTATTTTTAATTAAGAATACACTCAACATTTATGATTTCTCTTTGATTAATAATAATTTTTTTTATTTTGCTTTACAAATTTCCTATATAATGACTAATTTTTACACTGTAATAAATTAAGGTTGTACTTTTTTCCTGCGAATACCATATCCTGCTTGTCTTTTTATTTTAGACTATAGCAGTTTATGAATTGCATTCGGTAAACCGTATTTAGCAACCCACTTTAGAACATAATATAAAATATCAGAATACTTTTTCTATTACATTATACTTGTCATAAATTCTTGCATTTGAATACGCTTTGATCGTTTTTTGCGAATGTTCATGTGACCGCAATAACGCATGTTTATAGATTAAAGATGAAATGCGGGTAATATTTTACGATTAGTAAACGATACATTTACGATTACACATAAGGAACAGAAAAAAAATAATAAATATATTAATAAAATAAAAATACCATGTATAACAAAGATTTTCATATTATATCATAAAGACATTTCTTATGATATATGTTATTTTAATAAGGTCTATACATATGTAAAACTTTCTATTCTTATTGTAAGCTTATTGAAATATAAAACATATGTAGAATAAGGAAATGTATAGCCATACTTTTTGTGTTTTTTGCAAATAACAAAGTTTCTGTGTAATCTGTTGGATTACTGTTGTTACAAGTCGGCGAACTGCATTGTTCGATTGATATTTGTCCCGCAAACAGAAATCGATAAATAATAAACAGAAACTTGGAAAATTCTGTTTATGTCGATAACAATGAAAATGCCAGCGTCAATTTTGACAAGCTCTGCCAAATTTCGTTTCATTTATAAATACCTTTTGCATGAACATGAGATCAATAATAACAAAACTTGGTGGTAAAGTAAATACATTCTCAAGACGAAATTTGTAAATACGTTTTCCAATTTTCTAGTATGAATTGTGTGTTGGTGTTAAGAATATTTGGAATAAGAAATAGGACATGTTTAATCGAACACGATATTGAAATTGTATTTGCTATCTAAGTTGCTTCTTTTTATCGGATAAGAAGGATACCTTAGTACAAATATTTCTGACTTATAGAAAAGCAAGTGTGTTATTCGTTTACTTTCATTATCGTCATTAAATATTTCATTTAGAAACATGTCGTTTTTTTTATATTGTATTTGTAGTAGAATGTAATAAATATTAAACGATTAGAAGAGAAAGAACAAACATTTTATTTTTAATTAATTTTTTTAATTTTTATTTTTTTTTAATTTTAATTAAAAATTTTTTTTTAATCTTTTAGTTTATCGAAATTATATTCTAAAACTATTTTAATTAAGAAATAATAGTGCAAAATATCGAAGCAAGATATATTATTGAATTAATGACACACGTAAAAGGCATGATGATTTTGCTTTGTTCAGTGTTATAAACATTACATGATTTGCTTGGAAATCGTTTATCGAGAATTCTTCAACAACGAAATGTTCGATAATTTTAGAATTGAATTTTTTTCATAACATTTACTCAACATAATAGAAACTGGATTGTTAAAGTTTCTTTATAAAAAATTTTAAAGATAACTTTTAACAAAATAGCTATACTGCGTGTTAAATTATATAGAAAGAAAAATTGAGATTTTATTTATAGTTTTCTATTCATCTAAGCAGAAAAAAGTTTTTTTCTTGCAAAAATCTGGTTATTCGGTATATATATTTAGCAAGATGCATGTTTAATGTGGTATGCAGTTGTTTCTACGAAAATGTCATAAAGCAAATTGACATCGAAGTTCATCCGTATATTAGTAGAAATTCACACATGAAATAATAATTAGACAATACAACTCTAAACGTATGACTGAATTACTCATATTTTACTTGAATTATTATATAGAGTTATAACCTAATTCACTGAAAATTTAACAAGTTTAATCACAGATGTACTAGTACCTAATTATTATTTATTTTACAAGTATATCAAAATTTCAATGTTGTCTAATTTTTATTGCAATTCATCAAATATATAAATTATTTAAAGCTCAATTAATATTTATTTTTTAAAATATTAAGAACTAATAAGAATATTGTAACTATATTTTATGAAAATTCCTTTCTATTTAAAGTTTTTAAATAATACATTTAAATCCTCACATGGACGAAAATATATTTAAGAAATATATAATTTCTTGCCGTTTTATGAATACAAAATATATATTCAATATATTTTTTATATATTGTTTATATATTTTTACATATATATTTTAAAAAATATATTAAAAAATATGTACCATTTAAAGAATTTCTTGCCACAAATATATTTTTTTCAGAAAAATATATTTTTTTCAGAAAAATATATTTGTGGATCGTGTGGGTTGAACTGAAAAATGTTTATATAATAAACATTTTTATCTTATGAATGGTTCATTAATTATATTTAAGAATTAATTGATGTTAACAATTTCAGTTGTTGTTGATAATTTCAGTTGTTATTAATTTTTTTTTTTGAAAAAAATACATGTCATTTCACACTGTATCTTCAAATAGTAGTATTACAACTTCATTTTTCATTACACTTTTCATTAACTCTTTCTTATGATTTACTTATTAATGATCATTTTTCTTTAACCATCAATCATCGAGTATGATATGGTGACAAATCAATAATGTCGATTTTACAAATAAATCAATCATTCTTTTATCCTCTTCAATAACTTCATGAAAAAGAATCACTGTTTTTAGTAATAATCAAATTCGTTACAGTTATATGAAGCAATTTTATTTTCAATTTCACCTAAAAATGTTCTTAACTCAATTAAAACAAATTTTAACTCATGTTAGTTAATATAAAATGACAAAACGTTTTTCACATCTATATACATCACCACTGAAAATCAGTGTAATTAAGACAATCAATATTTCAATTTCACGGCTATTATATTAATAAAGATTTAAATTGTAAAAGATATGTGATATAGTACTGCGATCTAGAGCGTGAAATAATGATTGTAAGTCTGGCAGTGACTGTCTCAAAAAGAAAAAAAAGAAACAAAAAAGTCAGATAGTGTGATGTCTCAGTAAAAACATTTAAAGAAATTTACGATTAAATATTAGTTTTGAATACAAATCATTTTTGTAGAGATTTTGTAGAAATCAACTTTCTATTTTGTAGAGACAAAATACAATGGGGCCTTTAAGGGCATGACCAATACAATTTCAATGCCCTTCCAAGCTCTATTTAGGTCGCTCCCTTAATTTTATAGTCTTAATTTAATACCAATATAGGGGTCGTATTCACTTTTTTCATAGTAAATCTAATGATATTTGATAAATACAGGTTAAAAATATAATCTAACAACTATAATATAATAAATTGTTTTTTTTTGTTAAATTAACTAATATTTAGGCCACTCTATCCAAGTGTATTCTTGTGCAGGCAAACCATGATATCATTAAGGGCCTCTAAGGGCATGACCATTACAGGCTACAATTTCAGTGCCCTATTTAAGACGCCACCTTAATTTTATAATCATCATGGCCATTACAGGCCCCTACAGGGCCTCAAACATGCATTCTTTCTGGGCAATAATACCTTTAAGGGTCCCTCAACTGTTGCAATAAACAAAGCCTGTAAAGGTAAATCAGATCAGAGCCGTTCAAGGGCCTACTTAGAAAATAAGTTAATATTTTGAAAAGGTCGAGTATATTCGGTCCTTGTAGGGTCCCCATATATGCAAACTTTCTGGAAAATTATAAAATATATCTTTAACCCTTCAGCGCCCAAGTCGATATCACATATCGCCCTACGCTCCAGTATCCACAACCTACTCAAATTAAGATATTTCAATAACGGTTGCACATAATTAAATGAAAAAAATCATACATATATTTGAAAACTATCTTCACAATTATGTATATGTATTTTTTTATTTCACTCACATTTTTATTGCAAAAAAAATTCCTGAAATATTCCTGGATACTGACCAGCGCGCGCGGCCGTCGGTACGTGAAGGGTTAAAGGTCCCTTAATGGTTGCAATAAACAAAACCTGTAAAGGTAAATCAGAGCAGGGCCTTTAAAAAGCCTATCTAGATAATAAGTAAATATTTAAAAGGGTTAACTATAATAGGTTTTTCACGGTCCTGACTCCTACCCACTTTACGGATATTTATACAATCTATCTTTCAGGGATCTGTAAGGGTAACGACACATTCCAGTAAATGAGATATTTTTGAACCGTATTGAGAAAATTCGCAAAACCGTATAGAAGTGCAAAATCGAATTAAAATGTATTCCATCATTAGAAATTTGAAAAAGTTTTAACAAGTTTCGTTTAAAAACTTACACTGAAAAAAATATATTGGAGGCACAGTAATAATTCTACCTAGCAATGTAGGTATACTGGGTATCCAAAGTGTATACAAGCATTATGGTATACCTATGATAGGAATACAATTATTTTGGAGTAAATATTCCTATAAAATGTATATGTTTTCCCAAAGCAAAAATATTATTATATCAATTCATTTGAGCATATTGTCAACGTCAATCACAAGTAACTTAAAACATACAGATAATAATTAAGTAACCAAATGAGAACACAATAAATTGCAAAATGTTAATTAACTATAAATAAAAATAATATGTATTATTAGGAAATAAAAAGAATGCATTAAAAAATTGATAACATATAAATAAAAGAAAAATACAATTTTTAATACATGAATAA
>JABFPJ010006566.1:0-10781 GCA_022817425.1 Gryon sp. ZL-2020
ATCGAGAGAGAGAAAGAGAGACAGAGAGACAGAGAGAGAGAACAAATGAGAGAGACAGAGAGACGCGCGCGCGAATTATTGCGTAGAAACGGAGCCTGTTTTCCCGAGCTCTCGTGATCTCGAAACAGTCACGCTCTACATACGCGCGTTCCTGCCTCCTTCTTTATCCTACTAAACTGGATATCTGAAGCGGCCGAGCAACCGGCCAACCAAACTGGAATTCAACTCTATTACAATCGACAGCCAAAATCGACGTTCCCGCTTTTTCAAGCATCAAAAAAAAAAAAAAAAAAAAAAAAGAGTCAAGAATTATGTTTTCGATACTGACAAAAATGGATGGTACAATTGACTGCTTTGGTATATTCTTGCGCAGTGTAATTGGAATGGACTATTAAGACAGCCTTTTTTTATATTACTTAAGTAGTTGTAGTTGTTTCATAAATGTTTCATACATAACTTGTTTGGTAATAAACTATTGTCAAATGCAACATTACATAAATTACATTACAAAAAAGAAAGGAAAAAAAGAAAAAAAAAAGAGAAAATTACAAATTCGTAATTTATAATTTTGGCCCTCCTATGGCCTAGTAATAATAATAATAATAATATTATAATATTATAATTCAGTTTTATAATTTTATATATATAATTTTCAAATAATATAAAAAATGTATACAAAATATAATATGCAAATCTCTTACTTAATCAGGAATTCCCAATATGGCCGTAACAAGGCCAAACTGGTATTGGATATTTGATGAAATCCAATATTGGCCTAATTAAGGCTTAGTAGGCATACCTGGTTTAGTCAAATTTTATATAAAATATAAGAGAAAGTTTATGTTTTATAATTCGTAATTTATAATTTTGGCCTTCCTATGGCCATGTTAAGTGTATTCTCTTTCAATATTGGGCTTCCAATATGGGCCTAACGAGACCTACCTTGATTTCGCTTTTCGATGAGATCCAATGTTGGCCTAAATAAGGCCTTGATATGACCTAGATAGAGCCCTATTTTGGCCCTGCTTTAAATCTTTACAACAAATTATAAAGCATTCGATCTTTCTTAGGTTTGCCCGTAATTAGGTAAACCAAGACTTTACCATTTTAGGGCCTGTTTTTTAACAAGGCAAACCTTATTTAATTGCTATTAAGGTTTATATATGAATTTGTTGTCATAAGTGTTTTTTCTCGGTGTAAGAAATTTACAGATTTCAACAACGGAAACTATTAAAAATTAGGAGAAAAAAATCAACCCTTCATAAGAATCGTAAATAAATACTATATTTGAGAGAATGTTTTATAATATTTATATATGAACGAATCTAATCTAATTATATAAAACGATAGTTTTACGAATTTATTAAATTATTGATCGCGTTTTATAACGTCACGCGCGACATTTCATAATTATGTTGCTATGAAGAATTTACTTCTCTTATCAATGACGAGACGAAAGTGCATGCAATTGAATGCAATTTTAATAATACAAAAATTGATGCAATTTTGGCGCCCAAAATTGGAATTTCGGCGCCAAACTAAATAATGAAAATATCTATCGTAAGAAAAGTTGTAATACCAAATACAACTGAAGTAAAATTGTTCAAATTGTCTGAATTCCATTTTGGCGCCGAAAATTGAATTTAGGCGCTATATTGTTTTGGGCGCCAAAATTATTTTATTCAAATAAATCCGTCGTAAAAAATGAATATAACTATAATTGAAGTAAAATTGAAATAACATTTTTTTTATTCAAATTCAACTTTGGCGCCTAAAATTTAAATTTGGACGCCAAAATGGTGTCAATGTTTTTTTTATTGAATTTAAAATTCTATTTTGGCGCCCAACATTTAGTTTTGGACGCCAAAATGGTGTCAATGCTTTTTTTTGTTTAATTTAAAATTCCATTTTGGCGCCTAAAATTTAAATTTGGACGCCAAAATGGTGTCAACGTTTTTTTTTTGTTAAAATTGAAATTCCATTTTGGCGCCTAAAATTTAAGTTTTGACGCCAGGTTTTTAGAGGCCAAAAATTATTCATTAAAACACATTCTTCACAAAAAGAATTTAAACAACGAATACAACGCAAGTGAAATAGTTCAAATAATTCCTCTCTTTCTGGTTTCCAAACTTGAGCAAAATTGTACAAAGCTTTCGTTGTTTTCAACTCCGGCGCTGGAAGGCGTTTGAAGGAAAAGATATTTGAGAAGCAAAGGAATGTCTTATGCATTTTGCGTTGGAAATTAACGAGCGAACTTGAATGATCTTTCTCGCAAATGAAGTTTCGTCATCATTTAAATATTGCTGCAAGTTTAAAATGAAACGTCTCGACGTACAACGATAATAAAGATGTTGAATTTTCGGGGGCAAAGTTTTGTAAATCGCGAAAGGTTTTGTGAATGCCAACGATCGAACTGCAAAGAAAGCCCCTGGGGAAGAAAGCCCAGACCCCTCGGCAAAGTTCCTGTTCAGTTTGGGTCGCGCCACTGCTACGCTCTTCTCATTTTTGCCACAACCAGCAGACCTACCGAAATTTCTCGTTTCATTACAATTTTCCCACTTTTAGCACTTTATCTTCCTTACATTACGCCAATTTTAATTGCAATTTTCCTCAAGAAACATTTACAAAACGAATCCATCACTTTTTCCCCTATTTTTTTTTACGTAATTTAAGAAAAAAAAGTAATGACAAAAATAATGTATTTTATATTTTATTTTTTTTTACAACTTCTAAAAATATTACGAAAAAGAAAATTTATCGCACTTTCATTGGATCGTTTATTTCGAGTAAAAAGTACATAAAACAATGTAAACAAAACAAAGTAAATAAAGCAATGTAAACAGAGAAAAGTAAATAAATTAAAATAAATCATGCAATGTAAACAAAGCAAAGTAAACAAATAAAGTAATATAAACAAAGGAATGAAAACAAAAAAATCAAAACAAAATAAAACAAACATTTTATTGTAAACAAAGTAATGCAAACTAAACAAAGTAAATTATGCAAAGTAAACTAAGTAAGGCAAATAAAAGAAAATAAATAATGTAATGTAAACAAAAAAAAGTAAATAAAGCAAAGTAAATCATGCAATGTAAATAGATTAAAGTAAACAAATAAAGTAATATAAACAAATTAATGTAAACGAATAATATAAATAAAGCGTAAAATAAATAAAACAATGTCATCAGAAAGTAAAATAAAGTAAATAAAAAGAAGTATAGTAAATGAACCAATGTAAATAAAGCAATGTAAACGAATTAAGGTAAATAAAAGAAAATAAATATTATAATGTGAACAAAGAAAAGTAAATAAAACAAAATAAATCATGAAATGTAAACAAAGCAAAATAAACAAATAAAGTAATATAAACAAATTAATGTAAACAAAATGATATAAATAAAGCGTAAAATAAATAAAACAATGTAATCAGAAAGTAAATTAAAGTAAATAAACCAAAGTAAAAAAAAAAAAGTAAAGTAAACAAAACAATCTAATCAAAGCAAATAATTATACTAACTTAAACTGAGTTAAATAATCATTAAGAATTTATTATACATTTTATTTTGTTTTAAAATTTTACTTCTATAATATTAAAAAAAAATTTATCACACTTTCATTGGATCGTTAATTTCACTATACCGTCATTTTTACAACTGCGTTCTGCTGTTTATTAGTTTCTCAAGCGAGTTTTAAACAGTTCTTATGTTTCGATCATTTTTTTGCCGTATGGATTCAGCTAGACTTTATAGACGTGATTTGTGCTCCCATTTCTGCGTAAGTTCGTTCTCAACATGCGGTGAAAGGGAAGTCGAACTGCGAGTCGCGGCACATCGCTTTTTCAATGTAAACATGAATGAACAAAAACTGCGACTAAAAATAGAAAAGCAGTTGATTTTCTTAAATAAACCTAAGAATTCTTAAATACGGCTATTTATTAGAATAGATACAAACAATGAGAAAAGTGGATTGTCAAATTTACTATCTGGAATGGATAGTCAATTTTACTATTTTTGCCGATGTAGCGGGATAGTTATTTTGACTATTCGGATTAAGCAAATTTTATTAATTTTTAATTTTTATTTTCTTAACGAAAAGAGAAGTAAATAAAGCAAAAGTGATTAAGAAAAAGTAAACAAAGAAATGTAAACAAAATAAAAGAATCAAAATAAAATAAACACGATAGTGTAAACATAGAAAAGTAAATAAAGAACAAAGTAAACACATCAAAGTAATTAAAACAATGTAAACAAAACAAAGTAAATAAAGTAAAGTTAAGTAATCAAAACAAAACAATGTAAACAAAGTAAAATAAATGAAGGACAAAGAGATTGAAACAAAGAAATCAAAACAAAACAAATGATGACATAAACAAAGGAAAGTAAATAAATAAATAAAGTAAAAGTAAACAAAGGAAAGTAAATAAAACAAAGTAATGAAAACAAAGTAAATAAAGTAATCAAACAAAGGACAAAGAATAAAAAAATAAACAAAAAATGTAAACACAGGGATGTAAACAAAGGACAAAGTAAATAATAAATTAAAACAAAATAATAAAAACAAAGTTAAAAAGTGGTTTTGACTATTCGGATTAGTTAATTTTTGTTGTTTCAAGTGAGAATGGGAAAAGCGCTCGTTCGCACTATATGGAGCAAACAAATTGCATACTCGCGCGACTCGACCTTCTTATCCTTGCGACATTCATTAGTAACGATTCCGATTTGTGCGTAACAGTCGTTTCGCAATATCCCGACTTGGTTATCGTTTACAAATCCTACCGCTTGTTATTATTTATCATGGTCAATATCAGACTTCTCACGAATCATAATTAGTATTCGCCTTACAATTGTAAACATCTTTATATCCTCAAACAAATATATAATTATAAACAAATACCCGCGTTGAAAAAAAATGTATTTAGCAAAATATTATTTTATAATATAAAAATAATATTAATAAATAATAATAAATAAATAAAAGTTTATATGTGTGTAATATAAATATAATATATAGTATATATATATTGTAAATATATATAAATAAAATTAAAAAATATATATAAAATACATAAATTTTTGCCGGAAATATATTTTAAATATTTGAAATACATTTTTGCTGATATTTCTAAATATATTTTTTATGATAAGGGTAGTACTAAATTATTTATAATAACACATTTTATACACCGCGAAAAGTGAATTTTCGGAATTAACTCTTTAGATAGTCAATCTAGAAATAAAAATTGTTCTACTTACTATTCTTATATCCACTAATAAATTAAGTTTGATTGTGAATTAATATAATCGAATTAAAATAAACAAAAAAGTTCATAGAAACAGCGCAATTAATAGAATTATTTAAAAATAATAATCATAATACAATTTATTTTAAATGTGTGTCACAGCATTTATATATATTTGAAACTTTATCATAATTTAAAAATGTCTTTTTCTTTGTTACAGGTAAGTGCGGCGAACGTTTAATAAGCGAATTTCAATTCATAATGAATCTTATCACCGGTGAGCTGCACATTTCAAAAGTCATTCCTTCGCAAAAACTTTTTCACCTGCAACGCTAATAAAATATGTGTTTTTTTTATCATCCTGAAAAATCGTGAGATTAAACATTCATAATATAATCAATAATCTGGAATCTCTGATTTATATTCAGATCGTATTTTATCTGCAAAATAAGGAAAGGGAAATAAAAAAAATGAAAAAAAAAAAAAAATGCAATTAAAAAAGGAAAATTAAAAAATAATTGAATTCTTGTTTTACATAGATTGGTAAAAAAGAAAATTCAAGAAAAAACATTTTACAAATAAATGCAGTCGAATTTATGTTTTGAATAAAATTACTGTTTTATAAGAAAATTTTTTTCCGATTAAATTTTCTATATATATAAAAAATATATATATAATAAAAAATATATAAGAAAAATTATATATATAAATATATAATTAAATAAACGATATATTGTAAACAGAGTAATGTAAACAAAACAATGCAAACAGAACAAATTAAACACAGCAATATAATCAAAACAAAATAAAGTAAATAACGCAAAGTAAACAAAACAAAGTGATATATAAACAAAGTAAAGTAAATAAAGTGCAAATTAAACAAAACAAAGAAAATAATGTGCAATGTAAACAAAACAAAATAAAAACAAATAAAATAAAAGTTGGATTAATAGATCGAAAATTACTCTTATTCTAATACAAACTGGAAAATTTACCATAAAATTTTACTAAATTTTATAATTTCAAAAAATTTTATAAATTCAAAAAATATATTCAAATTTAAATTTTGATTATAAGTTCTATTATATAAAAAAAATATATATATACATAAATAATAAAAAAAGATATATGAAAAATTATATACATATATAAATAATAATGTATATATATATATATAATTTTTTACAACATTTTTTCGATTAAATGTTGTTCGTACTATGAACATAATAAAGATTCGATTTCTCGTACGGCGGATTCAATATATGTATATATATATATATATTGGGTAGTGCAAGAATCGCAGTTGGGAATACAATTTCGTGAGTGGAAATGTTCGTTATGGGGTTCCTGGGTCTCCAATGACGTCACTGGCATGACGGAAGGGGCGGGACTAGGAATCGATGAGCGTCATGACGCCGTCGCCGACGGAAACGACGGCTGTAACTAGCCGCCACGAACTCGGCGCAACCCATGTCTGCGCCGCTCTCATCTCATCTCCCAAATTGCGTTCGCTCTCCAAACTCTTTTCCCCTAAATTTGACTTTTCACAGTCAAATTTACTATTTATCCGTTCGAGTCAGTTTTTAACTTCCCCATCCGCAAAATCCCTCAAAACTCTTTTACTTTAACCAACGCACTGAAAATAGTACAATTAACTATCTGAATTGTAAAAATTAGATAGTTAGATAGTAAACATTACTATCCAGTTAGTTAAGGTAATTTGAATTTTTTGAAATATTTTTTTTTACTTTTTTAAAAAAAAATTTTTATTTGTAAAAAAAATTAATTTTTATTGTTTTGAAAGGTCAAATGTATTTTGCGTATAAAAGGCTGATTCGAAAAATCAGTCAACTCAATAAATAAATGAAATTTGCACTTATTGCAATTTCGCGAGTAAATGCAATTTGGTTGATTAGATGTTGCGAATATCTCACGCACAAATCGTTATATTTACAACGTCAGATCAATAGGGCATATTGTTTTCGGCGAGTATTGTGTTTCCAGTGAAACTGCGCCATCGAGAACTCAATTATACAATTATATTAGCTGTGTACCGAGCATGCACATTATTTACAAATTGAATTGCGTATAACTAATAATCAACCTTATACAAGTCTAAAATTATACAATATTGTCATTATTACAGACTTATATGTTTACAACCATTTATCGTAAAAGTACAAATTTATGGTAAATTCTTACAATGTCATCTCAAGTATGAGATTAATCATTTTTCGTATAAGCTATTTTCATATCTCCAAAAACAATGTGATAGACAAAGAGAAATACTTATGTTTACATATAATGTAAACAAAGACAAATAAATATATGTTTTCTTTAATTAAACTTGTATTTACTTGAACCAAGTATATTTACGATGAAATAAAATGTATATGTTTTGTGAGAAAGAATCATAAATATTAACTGAAATAATTCTTTGTTTACTTGAATCAAGGACAGAAATACTTTCAGAATATTACAATTCATTTTCTATTTATTTATTTTATATTATTTTATAGTAATAACATTATTTGTTTTATTTTCTTTCTTTTTCTTTTATTTCATGTCAGCAATACACATATTTGAATATGAATACAAACTCACAGTATTTTTCATGTTTTATTTCATTATTTATGATTTTTGTAAACATTGTAAACATTCATTAAATTTATATATTTTATTATTTATATATTTCATTTTATTTAAATGCAGTGATTATTTTTGGGCTGAAAAATCACTTAAAATTAATTAAACAATATTATTAAAGCCAGACCTCGCGAGTAGAAAGCCGCTACCTTATCCAACGCGCTTACTGCTGCTGTAATATTAAAAGCTAATTAAGATTGAAATTATTTAATTATTCTTGTATTCAATTTGTTAAAAGCTTGAAACAAGAAATATATTTATTGTAAATTCAAGTATTATATCGAGCTAGTTAAAATATAATTTTTTCAAGGAAAACATAAGCATATTCAAGCATACACCAATCAAGTATATAATATACTTGGAATGAAACAATTTATTTTTTTAGTAGAACAAATTCAAACGATTTTCAAATGTTTGAATAAGTTAAAAATGTCCCAGTTTATGCTAGTTTTTAAACATTTACATCTATTAGAATATAAATATAAAGAGAAACGTATTAAAATGGATATTTTATACATCTGTGCTCTCTAAATTTGAATAAGTGAAAACTTCACTTATTTGCTGAGTGACATATTTTTGCATTTTATAAAATTCAAAATTTGCACTTTTCATTAGTGAAAAAAAATGTTGTTCATTAGTGAAAACTAATTAAACTAACCTGACTAAACTAAACTAAGTAAACTAACCGAACTAAACTAATCTAAATAAACTAACCTAACGAAACTAATCCTACAGAGAAAAAAGAGATGACAGGTGTGAATTGGCTGTATGTATCGAATCGAATCATATGTAGGCTAGATTCACTTTCGTCAAATCTATTCTCATTCTGATTGGTTGAATTGGTTCGTCAAATCTATTATTATTCTGATTGGTTTGAATTTGAATTGTTGGTTGAATCTTGAGGGTTTATTTTTTTTCATCAAAAAAAATTTATCACCAATCAAATATATAAAAACGAGCAAGAACATTACCTTTTTTAAAATATAGAGAGATAAACAAATAATAATAATACAATAATTAAAGGAAATAATGGATAGACTTATTAAAGAAAATAATAGAGGACAGACTTATGTGAAATACATTTTCTGTCCTTTATTAATCTTCTTTATTATTCTTCTTTGTGTTATAAAAGAATCTTGAGGGTCTTGAGCGTTCTCAAATCTCAAAAACACGAGCAAGAACATTACCTTTTAGATTAATAAATAATAAAGGACAGATTTATAATACAAATAAGATTGAGGTCCGCTGTCTGCGAGTTTTAAATAATAAAGGATAAAGAATTTCATCATTACTAAATTACTTTATAAAGTGAAAAGTGTATCTGTCGTGAATCCCAATTATTAGAAAAACGTGGAGTTAATTGGTGCTTAATGCGGTCACAGATTTTTAATAATTATCAATAATTGTGAAATAAATGGACAGATTTTGCTAATTGGCATGGTTAGAGACATTAAAAGGATTGAAACGAGTTTCATTATTATTTTAACAGAATCGAAATCAACTCAAATTTGAGTAATTGGCATTCGAGTCTCGACAACACAGCTACCTAACCTACAAAAAAACCACACGATAAAAAGCGACAACAACAATCAAATTATATATGTAAGTTATATATATTTATTGATGTAAATGTAAATAAATAAATAATAATGCTAAAAAACAGGTTAATAGATATTTTTTCATTTATTTATATACATGTATATTTAAGATTATTTATAATTATAATAAATTTATTATAAAGTATAAGATTTTCTAATATAAAATATCTTATTTTTTAGGTACTCTGTAGGATATATAATATTTATTGATAATATATTCTGAAAGACATTAATCTTAAATAATATTGATGAATAAAAAGGTGAGTAAAAAATCAAATTTATATAGTTTTATTTATTAAATAAAATACACATGAGAAAATATAAAAGATCTCTTAAGAGAAATGGTCTAAGGAAAAGTTACGTTATAAAATATGCGAAAATTCCTGTGTTTCAAACAAAAATATGCAAACTATAATGGATATATGGATAAGAAGAATGAAAAAAAGCCGCATAGATCTTAATAGATATATATTTAAAGACACTTATAATTTTATATATTTGATATTATATATATATATATAATACATTAAAATTTATATACCATTTCTTTTTTGGTAAATAAAAAATTGATTTTTTATTGGTCGACATGTAATTCTACATAGCTCAATTAAAAAATAGTTATTTATATTGTTACACATTTAGACATAAACACAATTACAAAAAACTTACTGAAATAGATTTTTGTTTGTTTGGATGATATCTCATATGATTATATGATCTTTTTCCTTGGGGATAGAATATTTTAAGAATGTTTGTTGAATATTAAAAAAAAATTGAAATGATATATTCTGAAGATAATAAATAATATAAATTGAATATCCTAAGAATGTTATAAGTTGGCTTCAATAAATATTTGCGAAATATTTTCTAAGAATATTAATAAAATATTCAGAACATATATATATAAATTTTATTTCATCATATTATAAATTCTTGCAAAAATAAATAAATAAATACCTTAATGAAAATAATTTGCTAACAATTTCATAGAAAAAAATGTTTGAACAAAAAATTAGAAAAAAATAAAACGTTAAAAATAGTAAATCTTCTCATAAATTCTATCAAAATGATCTCAGAAATATATTATGGAACTGTAAAGTTTATAAAAAATGTCTACAATTATATGAAATTTAAAGATAATCTAACTAATATATATAAATATGAAAGTATGTTTGTTTGTTTGTTAGTTTGTTTGTTTGTTTATTTGTTTGTTTGTTTGTTTGTTTGTTTGTTTGTTTGTTTGTTTGTTTGTTTGTTTGTTTGTTTGTTTGTTTGTTTGTTTGTTTGTTTGTTTGTTT
>JABFPJ010006567.1:0-10780 GCA_022817425.1 Gryon sp. ZL-2020
TTTATGATATTATAAAGTTTCTAGTTTTTGCGTGTTTACTCATGTGATTACATTTGTTTTCCTGAGTGAACAAAGTTTTAGTGGTCACATTAAAAATGGAAACAACTTTCCGATGAAAAAGATTTCAATTTGCAATTTATCTTTACAGTTTTCAATTTCATTTTCCTATGTGAAACGGATGAAATGCATTTGTAAAGGGTCGGAAAATTATTGAATATACACTCATGAAGTAATGAAGCATTAAGAAGGAAAATGATTT
This sequence comes from Gryon sp. ZL-2020, assembly GCA_022817425.1. NCBI lineage: Eukaryota > Metazoa > Arthropoda > Insecta > Hymenoptera > Scelionidae > Gryon > Gryon sp. ZL-2020. Next base: position 260 of record JABFPJ010006567.1, read on the forward strand.
TAACGATTTATTTTTGTATATATTAGATGTCGACTATATTTTGTATAATCGTCATTTTTAATATGACTTTTAGTCGATGTGAAAATGACATAAAATCACAGTGTGTGAAATGTGATTGAATATGACTTCTATGTCGCTAAGTGAGTTTTATCTGAATATGTGTCTGCCGTTGGATATTGTCACAAGGACTAAATAAGAAATAAACTTTGAAATTAACGGTGCATTTTATCTTAATGATTTTTCGTGACTTATTTTGTAATCATTCTGTCGTAATGATTGCTTTTAAAAGACAATTACATTGATGATATTTTTTTAATTGTTTCATCATGAAATGAAGTTTTGTAGACTTTTTTTGCTAATTATTTATTATGATTTGTCTTTTGAGTGAAGCTGTTGATATATTTACTAGAAAATGTTGATTACATTTCAAAGTTACTTTTACTAATTACAGAAAAAATTGTAAGTTACACATATTCGTCGTTTGAATCAAAGATAAACCTTTATTTGATTAATCAATTTCATTGACTTCAATTAATTTATATTGCATCAAAATTTAAATTGTACAAATAAGTTTCCGAAGATATATTGTAATTATCGATTTTGTTTGCATGATCAATTCTCATTGATTTGATAACGTCATAAGATTGTGCAATAAGAATTCTCGTAGAGTTTTATTGTTACAGCAATGTTAATTATGCGATTACACCCGAATCACACATGGATTTAATATTGACTATCGCCGAGTCATTTTTATACGTCTGAACGGTAAAACACGACTAAATGTCTAATTTGGATATAATCATGATATACCGTGCAATTTTTACTATATGTGATGCTCGTATTTCATTTATAATTTGCGAATTAAATGTGTGAATTTGCGGAAAAAATGCGAATTAATGCATTCGACTCAATAAAATCAGTGCAACTATTATGTGCTTTTAATGATTCGATCATTATGTTTCTCAGTTTTCTCTGAGTTATTTGAAGACTACATGTACCAATTTGAAGAATTTTTATTTAAATCTGTATGCTACGTTTTTGTGACAGTTGCAACGCGTTATTCTTTGCAATGACGTTTTCAGGCTTTGCAACTTTATCGCACACAGAGTGATTTATATTATGTGACTTTCGCTGTTTTGATATCTTTCTTGTCAACGTTTATACTTTGTTTTACTTTTGTTCTGTTATTCTTAGTTTTTTTTTAATTATAATATATCATTAATATTTAATTTTGTATATTTTTATTATTATATATATATATACAGTTATTATACTTAAGAAAAATAAACGAAATAATATTAGACATATAGAAATTAATTTAAAAATAATATAAATAAAGATTTAAAAAAATGTTGCATGTATAAGAAAAATATTGTTTTTGTTTGTTAATTAAAAATAAAATGACGATGTAAATTTCTTTTAATTGAAAATTATAACTGGCCGTTAAGAAATATTGTATAAATAATATTATTCAATGGAAAATGCTTGTAATTGGAAAAACAGTTAATTTAACTTTTAATTTTGCTTATGATGGAAAAATAAAAGTGATTTACTAATAACTTAAACTTAACGCATCAAAATTTCGTCGACATTTAATTTGTCATGCTAAAGTGAAGAAACATTTTTCGATTAGCTCTACGAACAAAAAGACCCAACAAAAAGTTTCATTATGGTAATGTTGATTACGAGAAAAGTAACGGAATCAAAACTTGTTGTCCCATGAGTGAATGCTTTTTCAAAGTATAACGCGAAGATGGTTTCTCTATTATTCTTTTATTTAAATATTCTTAATTTTATAACCAATCAAATTTTTTAAATAAAGCGACTATCTTTCTTTTAATCTTATATTTTAAAAATTCTTTTTAATTTCGTTTACTTTTAATATTAACAACTTTTCGTTTTATATTTTTGATCTAATTTTCATTTGATTCTAAATTCGTTCTTGGACAAATAGAACAAAAAATCAGAATATCATACGTTTATTTTAAATGCGAGTTGATATAAAATTGTACAATTGAATTTCATGCAAACAAATGATTTAACTATATTTTGTATTCTTGAAGATAAAGAAAGATTAAAATTTTAAAGAGTATTTTTCAGCGTAAATACATAGTTCTATCGAGCAATTGTCTGGGCGTTCAAGTTCAGCTGTGACATTGAAGAATTTCAAGTTCGTATAGGGTAAATCGATACATGAAAAGCCTATTTTATCTTCCTTACAAAATGATGTCATTAGCACACGTTAAAATCACGTAAAATTGTTGTCTGTATCGATCGGTCATCCCAAGTCGCGTGCGTTGTACTCGTTAACACTTTCAAGCGTTATACAAATTATACATAAAAATACATTATTTTGGAACGTCGGGCTATTGTTCTGTCGTTGGTCAAAAAGTAACCAAACTTTTTCGAATAAAAAAACTTAACAAATGAATGAATACTAACAATAGTGGCAAAAACATGATTTTTACCTTCTTCTTTTCATGGACTTGCAATTGTTATTCAAAGTTATTAAATAACGTGATTGAATAGCATAATTAATATTTATGAGTTTTTATTATTAAATATTAACAAAAAATACAACAAAACATTGAAAAATGTAATTGCTTTTTTTGACAAACAATATAATTAATCGCTAATAATAATTAATGTAAAAATCTACATGAAATAAAAAATTTTGTTGCATATTACTTAAATTACCTAAACTTTTGCATAATTTGAAATATATATTGCCGACGTTTATATATGTATAAACTTGAAAAAAATAGTAGTAAAACTTTAAATCGTTATATCTCGGAACTTTATTTTCCATATTTTTACAACTTCAAATGAACACAGTGTGACAGGATTTCAACCGATTTTAAAGTTTGATGGCTCAAAATGCTCAGTGAACCTTATTCTATAAAATTTGTAAGACAGTTTTTCGATTTTTTATTTTAAACAAAAGTTATAACAATTTGAGTTCGACTAAAACAGCAAAAATACCCCCTATTTTCACTACTCTGTGGTATACCAAAATGTAAACGATCATAACTTTTGAACAAAAACAAAAATCAAAAATCCATCTTACACATTTTTAGAGGAAGGTTCACTGAGTAATTTAAGATGCCAAACTTTCAAATTGGTTGAAATCGTGTCACACGGTGCTCATCCGAAAATGGCCCATTTCTGACCTATTATTCTTTGTTAAATAAACAATTAGCAACAAATTACAATTTTAACACTAGATATGTATTCAGAATATGAAATATTACATCTGTGCAAAATTTGAGAATGATCCGTTCAGTACTTTCGGATTTAGCCATTTTGAAGTGGAGTCCCCTTAAATTGAACAAATAAAATAAAAAATTTGTTTAATTTATTTTTAATTTTTTCTAATTATATTTCAAATTATATTTATTTTTTGATCGTTCAACTTTCGGCCTTCATTAGATTTAATTTGATTATGTTGAATAAGATGCAAATGACTACGTCAATACGCTTATATCAAAATAATTAATCATGTGTTCGTTAGAATCAATTGAGAGATAATAAGGACATTTATTAGTAAATAATGAAATGTATGATATTTCACTAAATCGCTAAAAAAATTCAAACAACGAAATAAACTTTGATTAGCTTGATCTTCAAACAAAATGTTATAATTAGAAATCAGTTGACAAAATTGTAATGTGAATTCAATAATCAATATCAAATTTCAATACTTGAGGATAAATGTCATATATTATTTATTAAGAATATCACAAAAAAAGAATATCACATTAAATTAAATAATCATAATAATTAATTTATTTGTTTAATTACTATTATCATTAATAAATTACTTTTTAATCAATCAAAACAATTAATTAATTCAACTATTTTCGTTATAAACAAATTAAATTTTGTCTTATTTTTGACAAAAAATTAAACAATTTTAAATGAAAAAAGAAATATTAATCAAGATTTATTTCCCCACTTCCGTAATGCCTGACTTTTTTTAATTAACTAAAAATCACAGAAAATTTTACTGTTAATAACAGGGCAGTAAAGACGCTTGACCTAAATGTCAAATTTTCCTGTTAAAAACGGTAAAATTTAATCTTAAAATCGCAAAACTTTAAGATTAAAATTGTACTATTTTTAACAGGAAAATTTGTTATTTAGGTCGAGCGTCTCGGCCGCCCTGTTATTGACAATAAAATTTTCTGTGATTTTTGACTCAGTGAAATAACATTTGAAAATGTATATTGTTTCCAACATTAAAGGATATTTTTTAAAGACAAAAATATCTTATAATGAGAGAATAGATCGACAGGAAGGTCACCTCTTCGTATCTTAATGTCTTTTAAAAATAAATTTGTCAAGCATTTATTCATGGAAAAAAAATTAGAAGACTTAATAAATTTCAAAAAATGGATATGAATAATAAACGTAATATTATGAAATCACAAAATATATATTACTAGCTGAAGCTCGGGCTTCGCGGCTTAAATTCTCTTTAAGGTGAATTCTATATGTGTATATTGAACATAATAGTTTATTTGTCAAACTTTTTAATAAAAATTACTATACTGACAAACAAATACTTCTTAAAAATCTCGTAATTATTATAGAAATGTCTTATAATTTCTGTTGAATGATAATATTTACTTTTTGTATTTACTAAATTTTACTATATTGCCTTACTATAATAAAATGTAGGAATTTTTATTAAATTTTACTTTAAAATATACTATTTAACCAAAAATGTCCGACATTACTTGGCAATCTAATAATTTTTCTTGTACTTTCGGTAGTTTTTACTGTTCTTTTATTGTGCGTGTACCCTTATGATCTGCCTATGAATTCCTTATAGCAACCCTATAATATCCCCGCCCGCCAAGTGATGAAGCTAGGACTATGTTTCCTAGGATTTTTTAAACTTGTTTCGATAAATGGATGTCCTTATGAAGGCCAAAAATGGCTGTGATAGGGCATCCATATTTTCAAATTTGGACAAAACACGTGTATAACGACTATCAAGAATCCAGGTATGGCTACCTGGTCAGCGCCCGGTGGGATAATCCACGTTAACCATGACGTGGCTAAAATTGGCCTTGATTGAGTTTGCAGTGGAATACCATTATACGAAATTTTGATCAGGCCATATCAATGCCTGGCGTGACAGTAGTGTAATAGCCGGATTCTATAATCAGGATGCCTTATTGGAACCATATTTGGCCTTATTGGGGCCATATTTGACCTTCTTGTGACCATATTTGGCTTTAATAAGGATACCTGAAATAGAAAAAAAATGACGAATATGGCCCTTATTGGGACTATATTTGGCCTTAATGAGACAATATTTGACCTTATTGAGATATATATAATAAAGACCCCTGAAACAGAATAAAGCTTAACAAACATGGTCCTTATGAGGACCATATTTGGCGTTAATGTGAAGTGTGAACATATTTGACTTTACTGGACTATATTTAGCCTTAATAAGGACAACCGCAACAGAAAAAAGCTTGATAAACATGGTCCATATTGGGACCATATCTGGCCTTAATTAGACCATATTTGACCTTATTTTGAATACTGTCCGAGTACCTCTTGAAAACCTTGAAACAAACTCCAAACCACTTCCTGAAAACTTCTTGAAACTTCCTGAAAACTTCCTGAAAACTTCTTGAAAACTTCCTGAAAACTTCCTAAAAAAATCTTAAAAACTTTCAGAAAACTTCCAGAAAACTTCCAGAAAACTTTCTGAAAACTTCCTGAAGTCATACATATTAGTTAGAAGTTAGATTTATATGATTTCAAAAATCTGGAGAAATATAAAATTGTACCACTTACGTCTACAAAATAATTAAACAACAATGAAATTTTTAATATCCAAAAGTGCAGTACACATTATTCATTTAAATATTAAAAATCACTGATTCTCATAAATATTGTAAAAAAGAGAAACACGAAAAAAATTAATTTTCTTTTCAAACATTTCAAAAAGCCTTCATGAGCAGTAAATTTTATCTACAAATCTCCATTTACATAACGTCAAAAACATTACTGTTCAAGGAGTTCGAGGAGTACTTTAAAAACTCATATACTGTTGAAACTACTTTATACTTTTGTCTGTGTACTTCATGCTACATTACATAATACATAAATTTAATTCTACAACCTATGAATCACCTATTTTTTCAGCTAAAATTGGCCTTGTATGTAACGTTGCGCAAAGTTATTATAACTAAGATGCAGCTGATACCATAATTTTCGTTTCAAAAGTAGTATTTTAGTAACACAAAATTTCCTCATAAGTGTTCGCATATATGGGACGTGAAATATAGTTGCCTTAAATGAAATGGAGTGAAATCCAGTAGTTTGATCAGTGGTTTAGTCAGGCAATTAAAAAAGGCTGCATTAAATCCGGCGCCAATTGATTCTCGTAAAAACTTGAAAACGTATGAAAAAGCCGGCAACGGACTCTGCAGTGTAATTCAAGGTCGTTCCATACACACTCCATTCGTTCTGCAATCTTTGATGAATATACTCACGTGATTAGACCACGTTATGGTTGATATAATTGTGTCTAATCACACGTCTTGTTTTGCTTTTTCGATATTGATATAGTTTCAATTAAACTAAAAGTGCAATTATCGAGTTAAACTTTATAATAACTTTAAGCAAGTATACATATTATACAATGTAAAAAACAATTAAAAATTAAAGTATATTTACTTTACGTCAGTTGGAAGTAAATATACATGGGTTTTAAAAAAAACTGTAAAATTAAAGTTAAACTGTATTTTTGAATTAAAGTGCGACTGTAAACGACTCAAAGAGATAGTGTTTAGCTTAGAAAACTTCTTTAAAATTACAGTTTTATTTAAAATTCTAGTTATTATACTTGAAAAATATATACAGTGTAAGGTTATAGATTATATGCAATCATTTACAGTCGTATTTTAATATTATAGTATACACACTGTAATATTACAGTTTGAATTTATATTCTAAGCATATTTATTATAAACTGTACTTTAAAATTAGTTTTTTACAGTGTATAGAAAGTAATGTGATATTTTTTCTATAACTGTTTTAATTCATAATAGTTTCTTCCTATATTAATGACATGTAAACCATCATTACTCATAAATGATTTAAATTTAATAATATTATTGATATGAATTAAATACTATTAAAGTAGAAAATTATTTACGTTTACTTTAACTCATATCAAACTACATAACTAAAAATAAACGTAAAATAATTATATTTTAAATGTATTATTTAATTAAAATTTAAATAAGCTGTTACGCAAAGTTTGTTTTATTTACAAAAAGTAAAAGAAAATAAATAATACTATCATAAATATTGATAAATATAATTTTAATAAAAACTGCATATAAAATATTATACAGAAACATCTAATATTTGTATATTTGTATACATCATATATTAGAACATTTCAAAATGGTAAATTTAAAACAGATTTTGCAATTATGCTAATTAAAAGTAAGAAGAAATGTAGTAACATTTTCTTAATTACGTGAAGTAAAAAATATTTAATATCAATAGAGAAAATTGAGAAATATATTTAATAGTATTTGTTTGTGTATAATACAAGAAAAAGAAACCCCAAATAAAGTATCAAAGCACAAAATGTGAAGGAACTCCGCCACTTGAATCATCGTTTTTGTCATTTAAATTACAGTTCTTTGGCATTAGAAACGATAATTCGGATCACTGATGATATGTTCAATATGCAAAAACCGTGAAAAAGGTCTTTAAATGGGAGAAAAATGTGTGTCCTCGTACGATGATGTCGCCGTCGGTGGAAGCCACAGTGATTATCTTATAAAGTTGGATTTTATTGCACAACCGAATAAGTAATTAAAGTCGAGTCAAAAAATTTGTAATAAAGTGCATCTCAACGGACCAAAAATGATGAAGAAAGAAAAACCGATGGTATCAGTGCCGGCGATTATACAGAAGTCCCAAAGTCAAAATTGGGCTCATCCCAATAGTTCTTGTACGTATATATATTTACACCAAAATTTAGTGTTAAAAACATTTCTAATATCTAAAATTAAGTGCTTTTATTTTATTTACATTTTTATATTGAAAATTAAAGAAAGTTTAAAAACTTTTTATTATAAAAATCATTATTTACTTTGATTCATTTTTCATGGATACATTTTCATGGAACATTTATTTTTATTTTATAGGAAACTTCAAGTATTATGTAATTTTTATTTTCCTTTTTTTTATTAACATTAAGAATTATGGGGAAAACATTTATACTTTAGCAATTGACATTTAATGCAGTTATCCATGTGGTTGACTGAACTATAATATAGTTTACTTAATCACGTTAACTCAGCTTCACTAAATTTAACCTGCTCTTATAATAATGTTGCATCAATCGCCGGTTTTGTATGTTTAATGTTTTGCTTATTTCATTCTTTTGAAAAGTTATTAATACAAAAAAACTCACAAGTTCTGAAAAAGTGAATGAACTAAATATTTATTATCAACAAAATAAAATGATATTACAAAGTGGAATGTTTACTAATAAAAATTGTAATGTATTTTAATGCAAATATGTTAGTTATAATTTATTATATTTTATATAAGTCCAACTTTAAGTAGCATGTTAACTAAAAAAAAATAACAAAGTTTATTATCCCTTCTTTTTAAAGATATACTCTCCACTTTCTCAATTTGTTCGAAGAAATGTAAATATAAAATATATGTTTTATATAATAAATCTTCTTCAACGATAATATTATCTACCTTTATTGACATAATTACATTATAAATAAAACGTGAAGATGTTAATCTATTTTTTTCACTTTCATTTTAAACGACTAATCTTTGTTGCATCGTCAAAACCAAATTTACTAGCTTTAATGTTGCTGTCAAAAAATATATGTCACTCATTAAACTAATTTTCACGCATAAGTTTTTCACTTTGCTCACTATAACTCGAATTTCTCAATATCTAGTTAAATATACATTTGATTTGCACGTAAAACTAAAATTGTAAACACACACAGCCGATTCAATTATGATGTCACTTCGTTCTGAATAATGAACCCAATGGAATGTTTAATTATTTTTTAATTTTTCGTCGAAGAATGTTTTCAGTGAGAAATGAATTGTCCAAAGTGAGATGAAAAAAAAGGAGAAGAAAGGGGTCATTAACGTGAAAGAAATTCTATGTTTGTCGAATCTGCGATAAAGACACATTAGTTATTTGGATAACTTTTTTTCGGTTCAGCGGATTTTCTCTTATTATACTGGTGTATTTGAATAAACGAATCGCGTCGTGAAGATTATTTATTTGTCGCTCGCGTATAAATAAAACCGATATTGATCATCGAACATGTAATATATAACCGTTGTAGATAATTCTTGCAGCATTTTATTTCAAGAAGAAAATTATTAAATAAGTGATGAGTTTGAAAAAATGGAACATCAATCGATCGATTCAAATTTTAATCAACTGCCATTTTATTTTATTAGTTTAGATTTAGTTTATTTATTAAATGATTTTCATTTGTTATATAACTGTTAAGATAATTATGTTTCTTCTACAACTAAAAGATAATATATATATATATATCATCAAAGAAATGCTTATCTATTTTTTCGTCATTTTTGTTTATAAAAAAAAATATCACAAGAACTATTAACTATTCTTCTATATTAATTGTAAATAAAATTATAATTTTATAAATAAATTTAAATTAATTAATATACTTTGTGTTTTTATAAAACAAATATCTTACAATTAAATTATATACATATATTCTTGCATTCAATATAAATTTTATAAAAGTATTTATTAAAGCAAAATAAAGGAGGCATATTTTGTTTCTCTAAATTATATAAAATTAATCGAAAAAAGAATACAATGTTAACTGATGGAAATTATATAGAGGATAATTAATAGCTTGTTTGAGTCAATAGCTCATGCAAGCAGGTACAACACCAAATAATTGCGACTTAATGTGCCGGCAGTGCACGTATACTCATATAAATGTTGCACGGGGTGAAGGTCGCCTATCGAGATACAGTTTACGAGTCGCACCCGCACAGCGTTATCCAATTTATCAGACGCTGACTTGAGTTTATACGCGGGTGAAGACACACTTTGTCATGTATTGCTCTTTTTTTTTTTGTTTTCTTCATTTTTTTCAATGCCACTTTATCGTTGTTAGCAATTCTTTTTGCAAAAAATAAATATCACTTCGTTGTCTTATCGTAAACTAAGTCAATTTACGGATTTTGTGAATGAAGTCTTATTGAAAAAAAGAGATAGTAAATGAATGATTTAGTGAGAAATTATTTTGTTGGAAATGAATTCTCTTTTTGAAGTTTTTTAAAATAATTTGTTTAATGAACTGAATAACTTAAGTAAATACTACACAGAGAGAAATAAATATTATGATTTTACTTTTTGACATAAGTAAATGAAAAAAAGGTTATATTGCTATTTAGATTCTTAAAATATATTAATGTAAAAAGGTGTCAATACTGCTGTGTCAGTGA
>JABFPJ010006568.1:0-10779 GCA_022817425.1 Gryon sp. ZL-2020
GATTTCGAGTCGTTGAGATATATATATGTATATACATGAAGGATCCCAAAGTTTTGAGATTGCAATTTTATCGTCGTGAGAGAATCGTTGATGGAACAACCAGCATGGATATTAAAGTTTAATTATTGTTATAAACATTATAAATATTAATATCATTTTTATTATTACAATATAATATAATAAATGTAATTATTTGTTCTTTTTTTATATATTTTTATCATTCTTGTAATTATTATTATTTTATTCATTTTATTATCATAATTATTATTATTTGTTTATATTATTTTTTTATTTACAGCAAATACTACATAATTCATTTTTCCATTGGCTTTCTGTTGATTTGTCTCATAATGTATTCCCGTCTAAAGATATCGTTTTATTTGTCCTATATATACTTTTTCGTAATCATTACAGGAGTATTTCATTATATGATGGAATTATCTGCGACATTATCTTTGTCTTTTCAATTGTTACAAGTTTATTTATCCATTTTAAATTATAAAACTACGTTTTAATTCTTTTTTTTTTTTTTTCAATTTTCAGTTCCTTTTTTTTGTTCACTTTTCAGTATAACATTTAATTAAGAACAATAACTCTGTACTTTATATATGACAAAATTCACATATTGAATTATATGTTTATTTCCTCGAACACGTGCAATGATGTTATGCACGTGTGAACACAGTTATATTTAAGAACTAAATTGTTAAATTCGTTTAAAATGTTATTTAACATTCTTTGACGAATTCTTAAAGCTTATTATATATGAATGATAAAATATTCACATTTTTTACTTAACTTTGGCTATAAATCTTTTTTTATGTTTTAGAATTTCCTTCTTGCAATTTATATATATACATATATATATATATATTTTTTTCAATATTATAAAATTAATTATATACATAACTTACATAAAATTTGTATGCATATAAGATTATATATAAAATATATATAAATTATATATATTCTATAAATTCTATACATATATATTTTTTCTTTTTTTTTTTAAAGTAATTAATTTAAATTATTTAAAAAAATGGATGTAGAATAACATTAAAGGTTTGAATTTTAGGTTTAAATAAACTTATGAGCGACGCAGTGAATTAAATAAAATTGCATCATGTGGCTAACGACGGCGGAATCTGCAACTTTGGGTGCCGATGAGGTCGCCTCGAGACTGCAGGTGGACACCAGAAATGGCTTGTGGTGGTCCGAAGCAGAGCAAAGACGATACATGGCTGGTTACAATGAACTCACTTGCAAAGAGGAAGAACCCACATGGAAAAAATATGTAGAACAGGTAAATAATACGCAATTATGCAAGTAAATAATATTGAATAATGAACATTTAAAATGATAATAATATTGAAATATTTTTTCAGTTTAAAAATCCATTAATTTTACTGCTACTGGGCTCAGCATTCGTTAGTGTGTGTATGAAGCAATTCGACGATGCTGTTAGTATAACTGTGGTAAGTTAAAAAAATAAAAAAAGTTAAGTGCAGAGATTCGAACATGCGTCCTGTAAAGGATCACAAATTTAAAATTGCAAGCACCTATTATTATTATTATTTATATTATTATTATTAATATTATTATTTATATTATTAAACAAATGTAAATTCTCTTTGCAGGCCATAATAATTGTAGTAACAGTTGCATTTGTCCAAGAATATCGATCAGAAAAGTCACTTCAGGAATTGAGCAAACTTGTTCCTCCAACTTGCCATTGGTAAGATCAACTGAATGATAAATTAGGACAAATATATTTTATCCAGGGATAGGCAAGGCCATTACTCATTTAAATCATATATTTATTAATTATGAAAAATAATCAATTTAAGTAGTTCAAAATTGTATATTTATCTTATAAAAAAGACTATCTTAAACTACCATAGTTAATATTGATAAAAAAAATTGAAAAAAGTTTCAATTCAGAAAGTAATTGAATTTCCAATGAACCATTACTTTCATACGTAAAATCAAATTATACTCAAACTTATTCAAAATAAGTTTATAAATCGAATTATTTGATTCTTTAATTCTACGATTGAATATACATTTAATATAAGTAATTGAATAATAAAAAATTCTAATTTGAAATGTTAAAACAGCTTACGAGAGGGACGCGTGGAAACATTTTTGGCTCGCAATTTAGTGCCCGGTGACATTGTTTACTTAAACATCGGCGACAGGGTGCCGGCCGATTTGAGGATATTCGAGGCAATCGATTTAGCCATCGACGAGAGTAGTTTCACAGGCGAAATTGAACCTTCGGTTAAATCCACAGCACCTTTGCTCAAGACAAATAGTCATACGAAAAAGAATATTGCATTTATGGGGACTTTAGTGCGATGTGGAAATGGCAAAGTAAGTGTCAATCTTTGTTACTGAATTCTGAAATAATTTACAAAAATGTATAATTTCACAACATTTCTTTTAGGGTATCGTCGTTAATACCGGAAGTAAGAGTGAGTTTGGTGAAATTTTTGCCATGATGCAAGCCGAAGAGGCACCAAAGACACCGTTGCAAAGAAGCATGGACATTTTGGGCACACAATTATCATTTTACTCGTTTTGTATTATTGGAATTATTATGCTCCTCGGTTGGCTGCAAAGTAAACCCATTTTAGAAATGTTTACCATTAGTGTGAGTCTCGCAGTGGCAGCTATACCCGAGGGCTTGCCAATTGTCGTCACTGTTACTTTAGCACTAGGTGTTATGAGAATGGCTAAAAGAAAGGCTATTGTTAAAAAATTGCCAACTGTTGAAACTCTTGGTAAATCAATAATTTACATACACAAAATATTTATATATTAATTATTTAATTATTTTATATGATTATTAGACTTTAGGATTACGTTATATTCTTCGTTGTAAAGTATATATAATTTCTTTTAATTTAATTTATATACAAATCAAAATGGAAATATTTTAAGTTTTAGTTAAAATATTTCCATAATATGTTTAATGTATGATTGAAGATGTAACGAGTTTTGTAATTATTATGTACCAAGTCACGTTTCCGGACCAGATAGGCCGAAACTAATAAATTACTACTATTTAATTATTTAATAAATTGCACGAATAAATTGTACGATTTTATTTTATTGCAGGTTGTGTAAATGTTATTTGTTCAGACAAAACTGGAACAATAACGAAAAATGAAATGACCGTTACGATTCTTGTCACTTCGGAAGGATATGTGGCAGACCTTACTGGTGCAGGATACAATAATAAGGGAGAAATACGTCTTCGAAAATGTGATAATGTTGATTTGGCGAAAACTGCTATTACGCAATTACTCGAAGTGAATATCTCATTATTATTAGGCTTGTCAATTGAATTTGTTTAAACATTTGTAATTTTCATTTCAATTAATTTCAATTTCTTGGTCAATGTATAAATAATACAAAGTTTATAAATAATAATTTATTAATTATTATTAATTATATAACTTTTAATTAAATTGTATGAATAAAATACTTCTTGCATTTTAATATAAAAAATATAAAAAACTAAATTATATTAACGTAAATGTGTAAATGTTCAATTGGCAGGTCTAATTATTATATGAACATAACTATATTTAAGACAAAAGACATAATTTATGACACAATCACTTATTTATTTGTTTATAATAATTATAATAATGCTTATATAATTATTTAGGTGGGTTGCATTTGTAACAACGCAATCATTCAAAACGACCAACTGCTGGGTCAACCAACTGAAGGTGCTTTAATCGCGGCCGCAATGAAAAATGGCATGTACGGAGTTGGCGACAAGTATATTCGTTTACAGGAATATCCATTTTCTTCCGAACAAAAGATGATGGCGGTGCGATGTATACATAAGTACGACGAGGTAAATGCAACGTTGCTTTTGTAGAAAAAGGATTGGAATTGTAAAAAGTAAAAAAGCGTTGTTTCACTTTATTTTACAGAATAGACAGGAAATGTTTTTTGTCAAAGGTGCGCTTGAAAAGATTTTACCACAATGTACAAAGTATTCCGCTAATGGGCAGCTTTATCCATTGAATCAGAAGAAGGAACAAGAATTTCTTGCCGAAGCTTACGATATTGGTCAGCAGGGCTTGCGAGGTTGTGCAAATGAAATATTTTGTTTTTGAATTGTAAAATTAAATGATTTTAATGAAACATTCATTCTTAATAATTATACGAAGTGTTTAGATTCAAAACCAGCTAAGTCCATTAAAATTTGTACTCATATTTTTGTATTCAAATTATATTGTATTTTTATTTAAAAAGAAAATAGTTACAAAACTAACATTTCTGTCTTAAAGCACCAATAGAAAAAGTTATATATTTTTTGTATTTCAAAAATTTGAATACAAAATGGACTTAGTGGATTTTGAATCTAGGGACTTCATAACTATAATTTGATAATTTAAAAATGTGACTTAGTTCTTTTAAAAATTAACTCCAAATTTCAGTGATTGGCTTGGCTCGTGGCTTATCTCTGCAGGACTTGGTTTACGTTGGATTCGTTGGAATTTGCGATCCTCCGAGACCGCATGTTCGTGAATCCATTACAACTTTGGTAAACAGTGGCGTAAGCGTTCAAATGGTTACTGGAGATGCTAAAGAAACTGCTGTTGCCATAGGTTAGTAACTTAAACAATTAAATTGGCAAATAATAAATAAATTAAATAAATTAATCAAACCAATAATTAATAAAATCGAAAATTAATAAAATCAAAACAATTTAATAAATATTTTTTTTTCGTTTTTTAGCAAGCATAATTGGTTTGGATACCGTTCATATGCGCCACGTTTCCGGCGATGAGCTCGATTCAATGGGCGACATGCAACTCGAAGAGATTGTAAAGAATGTGAGTGTGTTTTATCGAGTTACGCCGAAGCACAAATTACGTATTGTCAAAGCGCTGCAGAGTAATGGCAAAATTGTGGGTATGACCGGCGATGGCGTGAACGACGGTGTCGCATTGAAAAAGGCCGATATTGGCATTGCCATGGGACAAAATGGAACGGACGTGTGCAAAGAGGCAGCTGATATGATTTTAGTTGACGATGATTTTCATACGATTATGTACGATCATAATTATTATTGCTTTTATAACTTCATAGATAACTATATTTTATTCATTATGTATTAACGACTGTTTATTGATTTAAATGTGTCATTTTGTTTCAATTATTCAATTATTTTTTAATTATTCAATTATTTTTCAATTATTCAATTATTTTTTAATTATTCAATTATTTTTCAATTATTCAATTATTTTTCAATTATTCAAGTGTTGTTCAATTATTAAATAAATTGAATGAATTGAATAATTTGAATAATTAGTAATTATAAATATAATTCAATTATTTTTCAATTATTCAATTATTGTTCAATTATTATCTATAATTGAATAATTTGAATAATTATTAATTATAAATATAATTCAATTATTATTCAATTATTATTCAATTATTTTTCAATTATTTTTCAATTATTCAATTATTAAATACAATTGAACGAATTGAATATTTTGAATAATTATTAATTATAAATACAATTCAATTATTATTCAATTATTTGTAAAAGACAAAAAAAATAAATAATTGATGAGAAACAAAATGAAATATTTAAACAATATTTTATTACTTTGATTTTGATAAAAATAATAATAATACAATATTTTAGAGCGGCCATCGAGGAAGGAAAAGGCATTTTTTATAACATTCGTAACTTCGTTCGTTTTCAATTAAGCACAAGTATCGCCGCTTTATCGTTAATAGCTTTGGCAACATTGATGGGAATTCCAAATCCACTGAATGCGATGCAAATTTTGTGGATTAATATTATCATGGACGGACCTCCGGCTCAGAGGTAAACATAAATGTGATTCTTTAGGCTTCATTGAAGTGATATTATCTTCATTGAAAATAATGCAATTGTGCTTTATTTCTGTTTTCTAGTCTTGGTGTTGAACCAGTTGATAAAGACGTACTGAAACAAAAGCCACGTAACACAAAGGAACCAATGATTACAAGACACTTGATCATTAATGTCTTACTTTCTGCAGCTATCATTATTTTGGGAACATTATGGGTTTACAATCGAGAAGTAATCATAAAATACAAAATTTGATTATTAATACCAGCAAATTTTAGAAATTGTTTAGATCTGATATTAATTCAATCAATTTTACAAAGTTTCAAAATATTCTTCAAAGTTATTTTTATAATTTCTATAAATGCTTTTCTTTCATTTATTACGAGACAATTTCAACATGATTTAATAAGTTTCAGTATTGAAAAATCGTATGAAACTTTTTAAAAATTGTTAAAATATTTAGGAGAAACCTTTAAAAATATTTTGAAACTTTTTAGAATTTATTAAAGTAAAAGTTTAATTTAAAAATAGTTTATAATTTATATTAAAAAATCGTAATTGATTTTTTTAAACATAAATATTCTTAATAAAATAAAAAATTTTCACGTTTGCTGAGATAATAAAATGTTGATTTGGTTTGGATTTGTAATAATGTTGCGTTGGATTAATTTCAGATGACTTCTGGTGGAATAACTGCTCGGGATACAACCATGACGTTTACCTGCTTCGTTTTCTTTGATATGTTTAATGCCCTGAGTTGCCGATCACAGGTAAATTAATTAATATTTATAAAATGCACAATAAAAAAAAAATTGAATAAAATAAAATTTTTAATGAATGAATAAATGAATGTAATAAATGATTAATTTACAGACTAAATCGATATTTACAATTGGCTTATGGAGTAACAAAATGTTTATTGTGGCTGTGAGTTTATCCGTCATTGGACAAATGTTAGTTATTTATTTTCCTCCATTGCAAAGAGTATTTCAAACAGAAGCACTCACTTGGAAAGGTAAGACAAGAACGAAACTTAAACATTAAATTTGTTTAAACAAATAAAATTATTTAAATTGTATTAATTTTTTAAAATAAATTATATTAATTTAATTCAATCATTGCGTTTCAGATCTTTTATTTTTAGTGGCACTGACTTCGAGTGTCTTTATCATCAGCGAAATCAAGAAATTCTTCGAGCGACAATTGGAACGAAGACGCGAGACTGGCATGTATTACACAAATCTCGACTTCGTATGACAGCAATCAAGCACGGTTAACGTGTTCAATGTCAATGATAAAAAGTGAATAGTACAAATGAACATTCTTCATTCGCATTTACTATATCTATCGGTAATATGTCGCTGACAACAATTTCGCTCAAAAAAGGAAAGACAGAAAAAAAGAAAAAGAAAAAAAAGAAAAACAGAAGAGAAAATAACCGATACTTTTACAACTAGCTATACAATTTCGAAACCCGGATTTATATTGCGAAAATGAATTAATAGACGATTTTGAAAAATATATTGAAATCAAAGTAATGCTGATTGACTGATTTCTCAGCCAACATTTTCTACACAATGTTAAAAAGCAAAAACAATTTGTTAAGTTTCTACGGATCCATGATGATCTTTCAAATGGATCGAACTTTTCTATTTTTCTAATTCTTATATATATTGATTATAATTATGTTATGATTAATTTGAAACAAAAATTGCGACGACGCATTTTAACAGATTTGTATCCAAGTATTGTGAAACAGTAACAACGACGCATTTGTACTTCACATTGTGATATGAAGCTGTTTCAAATTTTAATCGCTCGATCTTTTCTAAAATGTTGTATGCGAATAAATACAACAAACGTTTACTGTCTTAAATTTTCGTCTTAAACGAAAGAAAAAAAAGAAAGAAATTTTAAAAAGTAAGAGAGATATTAAAAATTAATCCATGGTGAATCTAACATATGCCAAAGATCTGTCTGAATGTATGTGATGTTGATTGTAATACTAGTATGCTTTTTTTTTGTATCGCTGACTGTCAGATGGTATTGTAACAAGTAATTGTAATTAATCGTATTTATTGTACTCTGGAAGCGAGTTCATTTCAAGTGAAAAAGTCAATTTGATGTTAAATTTGTATAGAATTTTGACATACTTTTATGTTCGACAAAGTCATACAATTTCAATATTTGCTTCCACTGTAATTGTAATAATGGATATTTCCATTTCAAGGATAACCGAAAATTAATGAAATTTATAGACAAAAACATGTACTAGTAATTTTAAAGAAAAACAAAAGAATATTCTTTTAGAACTTTTGGACAAATAATTGTAATAGTAAGTGTTATAAACGGCGATTGGATTGCGTCAATTGAACTGCGTATTTTAGAGATACTTAAGCCCAATAATTGATGTAATTTCATTTTAGCGAATCCAATTTTCAGCTCAAATAGTGCAGCTAAGAACAGTAAAATTTATTCGTTGACAAAATAACGTCGTTTTAATTATGCAAGAGAGTATTATATTTTTGTAATAATAGCTTTTAAATCAAACTACGTTCATTTTTATATTTTGCAGATTGTAATTTTATGATTATTGTTATTCATTTGTTAGTTTCTATTTAAGCAAACGTACATTTTTAACGAAAAACTATAAGCACACATACATTGACGCTAAGTAGTATATGTTAAAAATTCAGACAATATCGACATCTGCTATAGCAAAACGTATAAGTTGAAATAAACGCAAAATTGTAGCAAAGCTAAAATATTATATTTTTGTTTGCTTGTAGGTTGTAATTGCTAAACAATTAATAACTTTTGCATGCTTCATAAATTCTATTCAACGTTTCTGTTTGAAATATTTGCAATTTATTCTTTCACCGGATGAAGGAAATCACTTTTTGAATTGCATTTTATTATCCATGTAAAAATAACTTAAAATTGTATAAATGTAAAACACTATTAAACATGTTTAAAGTGTTTGCTTCGAATCATAGTATCCTTTTGAATGATCGATGTAAGAGTAGAATCTTTTAAATAATTAAAATAATTTTAATTATTTTTATTTTTAATTATTTAATTTTAAAATAATTTTAATTAAATTAAATTTTAATTTTAATTAAATTTTAATTTTAATTAAATTTAAATTTTAATTAAAATTAATATTATTTTAATTATTTAATTTTAAAATAATATTAATTTTAAAATAATTTTAATTATTTTAATTTTAATTATTTTAATAATTAAAAGTTAATAAGATCAGCAAATTTCTGAGATTTAATTTATGATCATTGCTATTTATCGATGCAATTTGCAAATTATTTCCATTTATTTAGTTAAGATTTGTATGGACTTCTTTTTGAATTTACACTTAACTTATACACATTTTATAATAACATCCTTCTAATGTATATGTATTATATTACACTAAAGCGCTACCATTTTATTATTTGTCAATCATTCCTCAAGTAAAATTAATAATGCGAAATAATTGATAGCATGCATTTCCAACTATTGTACAATTTTATTTACTTCAACTGTATAGAATAAAGTTAAATTTTATATTGACAAGTAAGAATTGTTATTTGGAATGTTTTTTTAAATCATTTTTAGTCAAAAGTTTCAGTGACGAAAATTAAATTAAATTAAGACTTTTTTTAATTAAATTAAACCTTTTTTTAATTAAAAATTAATTGAAGTTAAATTATAAGTTTTGGTTTAAATAAAAAATATGCTTTATTTAAATCCTTAAATATAAAAATAACATTTAAAATACATACAAATTGATAATAATATCAATAATAACTAATTAACTAATTGATTTCTTTGACTAAAGTTAGTTAATGAATTCCTTCCAGTGGACTGAAGCTTTTGTATCGGTAGAGTTCCGGACCACCATACCCATAAAGCAAACGACCTTTTCCGTTTTCATCATAATATGGATATCGGTACTTCGGTCTGAAATTAAACAAAAATTAATATTAATTAAAAAAATAAGTAAAGCAAAGTTAATTCAATCTTATTTTAATACATTTTGTATATTTTATTTTAATTTAGATTAATTTTTAATAATTAATAATTGAAATTTTATTAAATTAAATTAAATTTTATTATTAAACTAAAATAAACATTAATTTAAAAATCTTATTATTTATTTAAATTAATTAAATTAATTATATTACAAATAATCTTATAATTTAATTTATTTAATTAAAACTTATTTAATAACTAAAAAAATTTAATTAAATCTTAGTTTAATTATTTTTTTTGTATTTTATTTTTATTTAAATTGCTTTTTAATAATATAATAAAATTAACCATTTAAATTTTATTGTGAAATTGATTTCGAGAAAAATAAATATTTTCTTCAAAGATTGTTTTTCTGTATTAATTTTCTATGGTTCAAAGATCGAGAATTTTCGGCAATCAATTATGTTACCTCATACCTTAACTGACAGTTATAACAAAGAGATATTAAGTTTGATTCTAATTTGCATGTGTTTAATTGTAATTTCGGTCGAATCAGAAGAATTACGTCATTAGAATTATAATATGTTGAAAGAACAAATAAGACATGTAATTTACAACATTTTTTGTTGTATTTTATTGCACAATTACTCTTGAACGTTGCCCGAAAGTTTTTGCAATATTTGATTACACACTTATATATAATTTTGCATATATGACATGTGTAATAACTATTTAACTATTTTAAATGAATATTTATTGTTATTAATGTTAATTGTAAATATTTAATATTTAAATTTTTGTAATTTAATATTGTAACGTCCCGATAATGCGAGACGTTACTTAGCGTCAAATTTTATCATTTGTAAGCGCTTTTATTTTCCCACGTGTAACGGCCAGAACTGTCCGTTACACCTTTGCTAGCGTCGCGCAAATTTGAT
>JABFPJ010006569.1:0-10778 GCA_022817425.1 Gryon sp. ZL-2020
TTTTACGCCTAATATTTTTTATTGTGATCTATTTATGAAAAATATAAATAAAGATAATATTTTTTAAAATGGAAACAAAATAATTTTAAAAAATAAAAAATTTAATTTTATTATTTTATTATCATTTTCAATTCATATGATTTGTTAGTTAGTTTTAACTTTATTTTTGCTCTTATATTTATACGTAGTTTGTTATATATTGAGATATTATTATATTTGTAACATTAACATATATTAATCTTACTTATTTATTTATTATTATTACTTATTATTCAATAATTCTTATTATTGTAAAATCAATATCATTGATATAATGACGCAAACAATTTGTATTGAATTCAAGAGTAATTTAAATGTACATAACAAAGTCTTAGAATTTGATAGGAATTGAACCGCCGTCCTCACAATTACGAAGTCACGCGCGTAGCCACTGATCCACTGAAACATAAACAGTGGCTAAAGTCGTATTGGAGATATGACTTCTACTCATTCATTATATTTTGATTTACGTTTCATTCGCATATTTCGTTTTTTTAAAGATGCAAATCTTACATAAATTATGATTATATTGAAACAAAACAATAATGCTTTCGTTTAAAATATATTATTCTTTGTTTGTATATAGTATTTCCTTGCTCTTACGAAAAATATTATCCCGGCTAATAAATTGAGTTAAAATCGTTATGAAAATTCATTCTAGTGGATTATAGTATTCATAAGCATTTTGACTATTACATAAAATACTATATTTTATTAAGCAAAATCATAAATTTAGTATAGATGTTAATGAAAAGGATAAAATATATTATATTATTTAAAATTCGAGCAAGAGTGTCCCAGTTTTATTAGAAATGCTAATAAATTTTATTTTATGAGTTTTCTTAGTGTATGATTGTATATTTGATATATTTTATTTATGTGACAAGGATTTAAAGTTATAATAACAGGGTTGCTGACATTTATTTATGAAAAAGTGAAAGGTAGGAAAATATTGTAAAAAATCGTTCATCCAAGCTTTTAAATCGCAGGAAGTACAAATAAATCCGCTACATTTGAGTTAAGTAACAGCATTTAACTTTCTTTTAGTCAATAGTGTAGTTGGTAATCTAGTATGATAATCGGTACACAGGTGTACAAATGGTATTAGGCGTTGCAGGTGTTTCGTTATGCTTATTACATGTGCATGTGAACGCAAATACATTTTGTCTATCTCAAACAAACATAGTCGCGCTTTATCGTACGTTTATGGGCAATGAAAAAAATTGCAAACTCGGTTCAATCAACTTTGCTGGCTAATATAAGAAAAATTGAAGAAAGTTTTATAAATAATTCAGTTGAATTAAACATTTATTGTAATCACGTTTTTTTGTAATATTTTTTTTCGTAAAAATAAAAAATATCATTTTGTACAAAAATACAAAGCATAGAAAACATACATGTGCCATTTGTAATTGTTTATTATTCTTTTAATTAAATAAATATTTATTAAAAATAACATCACTTATAATATTTATAACATATCTACACGGCAAACAATTTTAGCTCGAAAGACGCACTTGCTATAGTATGTCTATTGTATTACAGGTTATGATGCAGCAGTTGTCTTTTTTTGGGCAGCAGACATACCCAAATTTTGAAACAACTATTATTCGGTGCGTTAATTTTATTCTATAACGGAGCAAGTGACGTTCCAAATAAAATGACGTGATTTGAACTGTTGTTTGACGTTAATAACGTTAGTCAAAATAAAAAAAAAATAGTTCCAAATAATTGTATTATTATCCCAGCGCAGGTATATCATAGTGCTTGTAGACACTTTGGATATGCATTATACCTACATTGCTAGGTAGAATTATCACTGTGCCTCCTACATTTTTTTAAAGTAATAAGTTCAGTTAGTTGATTTTGAAAAAAATGAAATTACGAATGAGAAATTACGAAAAAAATATATAGATATATATTTGTTTATAGTTATAAATAGTTAATATGTGCAATAATAAATTCACTGAATTTAGGGACACATTTAAAGAAACAAAAAAGTGTGACGCGCTTTGAGCTATTATAATATCAAAATGTGGACAATTATATTGTATCAATAAGATAATTAAGATAATAAATAACATTATCAAAAAGCTTATTATGTAAATGTAAAAAAAAAAAAAAAAATGAAAAGTTGAGTTGTGTTGGGTATCGAAGCACGTGTACGCGGGACAGGTGGTACAGTAGGTGCATGTCATATCTTTGTGAAGATTCGTGCGCAAAAAGGTAGAAGGGAGGTGCGTTCGAAAGGTGGGTATGCCAATAGGAGCAAGTTAAGTTGAGAAGTGGAATGCGCTATGTAGGTACTGTGCACCATTCAGTGACCAATGATTGAAGTGTTATTAGGATTTCTATTCGATTATTAAGTGTCTGTTTATTTGTTAGTTATAAATTATATTAATTACCATAATTCAATCGTCCGCATTGTTAATACAATTAAATTATGCTCTATATCTATATTGCCATTGTGCTTTTGTCTTGCAATGCTTTTAGGATCGTGAATAAATCACAACTTAATATATTTGGTAAGTCTATTGCATTAAAGATTTATATTCTTAAATAATGTCCATCGCGCAAATCAAGTTGTAGAACCAACAATGTTGTAATTTTCAAATTATTATTCACTTATGTTTTATTTCATTCAATTTATCCTAGTAAGTATATAAAATAATATACCATTTATTTTTAACTACTTTCGAGATATATTAAATGTATACTGAATAATGATGTTCACTACTAAAGTATATATATAGAATAATCTGTATAAACTTTAATTCAATTAATTAATAACAATCGCTTATCTTATGAACAGTCAAAAATGATTTAATAATAAATAAATAAAATAAAATAGCTCAAGCCCCTGCTTCGCCCGGGCAAACCCTGTAATCCCTTCCCTATGACCATGTATGAGTCCTGACTAAATCCCTAGTTCCACTCGAGATACTTCTATGGACCCTCTATGGGCTTCCTATGAACGCCCTATGAATCCCTAATATTATCCCTATGATCTACTTATGACTTCTTTATGGCATCCCTATAACAGAAGTGATGAAGCTATGACATAAACATTTTTCTTTCTAAACATCAAGTGTATATAGCTCATGACAATCTGCAGTGCTAACACTGTATACCCTTAAAATAAAGTAAAAGTAAATAGGTCCAGTAGAATTTGCGTGATGAAGTAACAGACAAACATAAATTGCAATTTATATATTAGTAGGATATATTTGTTTATTGTTATGTTAATATATTTTTGAAAATATATTTTTACTTATATTTGTACAAATATACACGGAAGAAAATTACTCATTAAAAATTACTATGTATCCGAGTAAACTTGTGACGGTAAATGTATTTAATAAATTTTACTTTTTGACTTAGTAGTTTTTTTTTATAATTTTAACATTATAAAAAAAATCCCTCTCCGAGTTTCGAACTCGGTACCTGCCGTTAAAAGGCTTGTTATGTTACTTAAACTATCAAGGCGTGAAATTTACTTTCACATAACAATTACAATGACACTTACTAAAAATTCATCAAATATTTGTAAAAATTACTATTAACTTAGTAAAAAATCATCAAATTTAGGCAAATTTTAATCAAAATCTATCAATTACCACGAAAACGACATTACCGTCACAAGTTTACTCGGATACATAGTAATTTTTAATGAGTGATTTTCTTCCGTGTATTTCAGAAATAGATTTAAATAAATTTTAAATATATAACTTTTTGCCGAAAATATATGTAATCATTTTTGCATATATTTTGAAATATATTATTCTTCTGTTAGAGACGTTTGTTGGCTTTTTTTGCAGCCAAACAAATTGATTATTTCGAAACATTTGACCAAGTAAAGGAGTTGCCAAAACCTAGAATTAAAAGTATTCTGCTACTTCACTTTTTCCCGTTATCGATTTATGATATTAATTAAAACATCGTGAAGAGGTGATATTGAAGAATTGCAGCAACGAAAATCGGTACTTAACTTTTCTTGACTTATTCTCACATTCTTGTTGTAATTACGTAATTGTGCTGATTAAATGAAAATATGGTCGACCCATTTTTAATACGAATAGGTCAAGAGTTCATAGATGAACATTTTTTTTGCTAACACAGCGTCTACCTAAATATTGGTGTGGTAGGGAACCGTGTCAGTTTTTTATATGCGTATACGTGAAGTCGTCGTTAAATTCATTTCAAAATGTTAAACTGTCGCGAAAGTAAAATTGTTAACTCAAATTTGTTGCACTTTGAACCTACGTTTTAATAAGTCAGCGTTTTACAGCATTATTATCATTATTCCAACGGCTTGTGCACAAATTTTTACTCTCAAATGAACTATTTTATTACATTTTTCAACAATACAATTAAAATGCATATAAGAAATAACACATATTTCCTCTATTATTTAATTATTCTAACCGTTATACTTATCTATTCATAATTAATTAAAAAATAAATATCATGATTGCATTTTTTGCATTTGATTTTTCTTTTTTATCAAATTACTTATAATAATATTACTTATTATTATCTATCAAAATTCACAATTTATTTGATGTTCAGTGAGTGATATGTTATTTTTAATTCAGAAACGACTGCAGATTCATAAAAAAAAAATTTAAACTATGATATTGTACAATTGAGTGTAAATTACAATAGTCGTATAAATTGTGTCTACCAAGAATGCACTTGTTTATTGTATTAATGTGAATGAATGAATTAACTATCTCAAAAGTGTCATCGTTTTTGTCTTTTTGGACGTAAAAGGCGATACACATTGTGACAGATGAATTGATACCATTTAAATACATATAGCTACACCGAAATATTTCAAAATTGATTAGATTTGCCGGGCGATATAATCAAAAGCTTTCATGGGACATATCTATATAGTATAGTTTTTGGTTTCTCGCAAAGGAAGTTGTGCGTTTCGGTCAAATCAATTTGTATATAAATTGAACGAAAATAAATTCCATTAATTTTTTGAAGTGTAAAATAGCGACAAAATTATATTATATTAGTATATGTATAGCAAAAAGGGGACTTGTGTTATTATTCTTAATCCATCCATCCATAATGAAAAAAAATGATGAAATGGGAGAAAGAAGTTAATTACGCATGTGAGCATTTGCCACTTTATACAGTATGCTGCAGATATGTCTGGTCAATTTAAAAATGAGACTATTATAATATGAATAAATGACTGAAGCGACAATAAAAGGAAACAGCGAATTCATTTGCTCGCGCAGTAACAAGTACACATCAACAATTTGTGCTATAGATTAATTTAATTCATTGTCATATCGATGTTGAAAATTGAGGCAATAATTTGAGGCTGTAATTTGATTGATTGTCGATTGTGCCAATGAAAGCATGGTTAATGTGGTATTCATATTTTGGCACGTTTTCAAGATTAAAATTAATTATTTGAACAATTTCAAGAAATACTTTGTTTAAACATATTTGGATTGTTAAATACTGATAAGCTAAAACCAATTGACACGAAACAGTTGATACACAAAGTAAAATCTGCATTAAGTTTACTGAAATATTGAATAGTAATAGAAAACAGTTTAATTTTGGATAAGATTTGTATATTTGCAGATGTGAAGAATGTCTAATTTGATATAATAGTATCATCATTTTGTTCAAGTAATGCATTTTCTGATTGTAACATAAGCAAATTTCTTTAACAATAATACAAGTAAAAGTATTTATCCTTACTTTCTAAATTTGAATAAGTGAAATGAACTTAAAATAAGTGAATATTCATATATTCTCTTAAAATAAGAATAATTAATTAACTTGCTTGATTGTCTCAATGGTCAAACTGTCATATTTGTTTAAACCGGAAAATACTCAATTCAGAGTGGAGTAGTTGGTGGTGGTCATTGGCAAAAAATGTTGTCGTATGACGTGCTAATATGAAATTGACTAACGATAATCACATGCAACCAACTTAATCGTCCCATTCTCTTTTGCATTGTAAATTGATTTTGAGCAATGAGGTTTTTTTGAATGAATGATTTATAGAAAAAGTCGTAAAAATAAAGATAAAATAATAAATAAATATATATTTACAAGAGAATAAGCTGAAAACTATAAGAGAGTATTGCTGAAGCATGTTTTATAAATGAGATAATTTGTGTATTTATTTGGAGCATGTAAACGAATGCACTGCTAAAGCTTTTATTTTGTTCTTTTAAAGCGTGACAGAAAATGGCTTGTAAAAGGATGAGATTGGCACTTTTATGAGCAATTTTGTGCAAGTTGAATTCGTAGGTAGGGTGATTCGTATCAGGGACGTACATCGATTGGCTTTGTAATTAATGCAGCGATCCCCTTGTACATTTCACTGACTCTCGTGATTCATTCAATGTTGTGTGATATGTACACGCATTCGTGACTAGAAAGAGAGAATGAATAGACGTTTACACGAACATGTAGCCTCGCCAGGTGCGCACACACACTAGTCTGCGCTTTGCCTCGAGCTTTTATTCATTTATTATTGCATAAGACTCAGAACCTGTTCCGCTCTATTCAACGCCTGTATGAATTCTGTCCAAAAAGACGCCACCGATAGAGTACATGAATTTCCAAACTGTATAACTCATTCGTTGTAACGTAGTAAGATCGTTGAATTATTTCGCGTATCCAATAATTGCATACATAGATGCCATCAAAATATATTCATGTAAT
Organism: Gryon sp. ZL-2020; assembly: GCA_022817425.1. Lineage (NCBI taxonomy): Eukaryota > Metazoa > Arthropoda > Insecta > Hymenoptera > Scelionidae > Gryon > Gryon sp. ZL-2020. The sequence continues at coordinate 6,745 of JABFPJ010006569.1, forward strand.
GTGTTGACTTTAGGTCCTTCACCATATCAACGATGATAATGATTTTTCTTATAATAATATATTATTTCTAAAGATGCAATCTTTTTATGTGAACGAGAATAAATGATTAAATATAAGAAGTTATAATTTCTTTACGCTCACAAGAATAGTCATTTTCGACAAATAAATCTATCTAATTTACATGGAATTAAAATTTTACTTGATATACAAAATGGATAAAAAGAAAAATAGATTTCTATTTACTATAGGAAGATTTTTCTTATGTAAAACAATTGTCTACTATTATTTAATTGCAGCAATTAATGTTTATGCATTTTTTTACAATTAAAGAAGAAATATAATTATTGATTTCTTGCAGGAGTTGAAGATAAATATAATACTAAATTAAGAAGTAAGATTTGTTTCTTATTTTTGAATAAAATGTATATCAGGCGCGGCCATGGCAAAATAGTATAAGACACATGAAGCAAAATTAAAGTATGCGTGGCGAAGAAAAATAATAAGAATAAAATTGTTATAAAAGCTGAAAAAATACTTAAAATGCTGGTGTAACACTACAAAATGTTTTGAGGTTCATTGAAGTATATGTTACTACATACGATACGATGCAGCATATACGATATCTTATCTTAAACAGTGAAGTGAGGGAAAAATATATATTAAAAATAAGGTGATACGATCAGTATATGGGCGGAGTTAAGGCGAATTTTTGGATGAAGAACAAAATTGTATGTTAAGTTGAAAGGATTCCACCAATTCGCGCTGGAAATATTAATAATTGGATTTCAGTAACACGAGAAACTGAATTTTAATTATCGGATGGTTTGAAAAGTGCGTAAATTTATGTCACGTATTCATCTTTGATGAGATAACATCTCATATTGTATAACTGTGTTATTTAGAACGAGTCTCTCGAAAGTATGAATAAATTATAATCTGTAATTTTGATTTATTTTGAATAATACGTTTAAAAATAAACATTTTTTTTTCATTTAAGGAATCTAAGTGAGTTGTGAGTTTAAAGTATGACAAGAAAAAAAGAAGGTTGTATCCGAGTGAAAACAAATCATTTTGTTTGCGAATATATCGTACTAGTTTAACATCTAGTCTAGCTATTATAATAAGCATTAGACACATCGCTCGTCTCAAGAAGGTACACTAAGAGCAATAACTGATACGTTTATTGTTCAAAATAGATTCGTAGAAATATCTTTTATGTAGAAAAACATTTATTCGGTTTAGCGACTAATTTTTAATGTTTGTAAACATGAATATTTATCTGCATAAGTAAATATTATCGTGTGATAAGAGAATGATAATATAACTATAAACAATATTGAATTATAATTATATTTGTTATAATTTGAATTTTCTATATAAATTATCTATAACAGAAATCTATCAGAAGTCTTGAGCTATAGCTGTAAACATGGTCTAGTTTAACTAAACACATTAGCAGATTACACATTGATCCAACGACTTATTAAACATTATAGATGCGTGCAATGTCAAGCAAATCTACAAGTCAAGTTTCGACAATGATGACAATCAATCAATTCTATTAGTCTTTAAAAAATTGTGTTTCTGCAGTTAATTATTTTACAGATAAAGTTATTAATTTATTGAAACACTATTATTTTGTATTTTCATGAAATATGTCACTTGAAAAGTAGTTCTTATTTGTTATACGGAAAACACAGTCTACCTTTGCGTTTCTTTAAATTGTCATTTCTAATAAAGAAACTCTAGTCACAACAATGACATAATATACGTATATGAACCAATTAAAAATGGTAAAAATAGATTTCATTCTTTGAAAATGTAATTTTGATTTCAATGTATAAATACATATTATAATATTTAATTAACTTTAATTAAGTTAAAGGTGAAGTTCTGCTGCCATGGAGTTGGTATATTTTGTTATATTATTAACATTTCACAATAAATTAGTATAAAATATCAGAGCGTCATTCTTGGATTATGGGAGAATATTTTAAGACGTTTAACTTATTTTGTTGACAATTAATTTTATATAAGATAATTCTTAATTTTTTTAATTCCGTAAACCAAAAATCATTATAAATTTTAAATAATATATATTAAATAACATGTTATATAAATTAAAATATGTAAAGCAGTGAAAAAATGGTGCTCTGGTCTTTAAATGTAATTTCAATTGTTTATTTAATTTTAATTTTAGAAATCTTTAATGTCGCTAATGTTAACTTCGCCTTTTGTGAATTCTACAGTCATGAGGTAATTCATTAGATCTTACTTAAGCAATTCAACTCAATCTGTTCAAAACCTATAGGTTAAGAAAATTTGAAATTCATTTGACTAACGAGTTTAATTTAAATTTGAATATGATAAATATTAAAAAGAAATGCTAATATATCTTAATTTCTTATATATCGCTAATACATAAAAAGCAACGTTTATTCTTCTCTTAGATATTCATAATGTGCAATGAAATGTAGTTAACGAAAAAGTAAATTTGATGTTACTAAAATGAGTAATAAATAAGCTTGTTTCTATTTGAATTTATTGTTTGTGGCAGTTTGATTCAAATTGTATGAATCTAAATTTGCAAAAGTAAGTTAGTCACAACTGATAAAACTGTTTTGCTTCGAGACAAATGACTTGTAGCGACAATTTTCAATTCTAGATTACTATTGATTTCATAATCGACTAACTCCAATGGCGAGACTCACTCGGGTCGAAATTTATCGGTACGAAAATCATCAATAATTATAAGCACAAAAGACTACACAAAAAAAACACACACAACACATGCCTGGTTAGGCGAAAGTAAAGGTTAAAATCATCACTAAGCTCAAATTAATGTGTAACGTTCAATTCAGGTTTTTATTGACAAAAAGTAAGAAAATTATTACAAAATTAAAGAACGAATTGATCAATTTAAGCAAAATTTTATGAAAATGTTCAATTTTTACAATAATAAAATAAATCAGGAAAATGTTCTTTATTCTAGTTACCGACTCTCAATTTAATAAAAAAAAAAAATATAATTTAAAAAAATGTAATTGCCTAATTTGGCCGCTATTTAAAATTATTGGATTCTATACATAATATTTTATTACCGAGAATTCGCAAGCGGTTGAACTCCCGAAAACTCCAACGTGACGAGCCTAAAGTTTGGCTCCTTTTTGATCGAAGATTGCCAATGTTTGGCGATCAGCGACGATTTGGGTTGATGAAAACAAGTGTTTGGCAAAATGTACAAAACCATACTAAAAACCATACTAAATGTACAAAACCATATTTTGTGTATACAAATTTATTCAAACTCAAAAAAGGCAAGTAGAGACGCAAAGAGACGTAAATAAAGAAGCAAATGACGTTCTTTTGCTATCGGAGGTTAGTGAGATTGGAATGATTTTTTTATTGTAAGTTTATGTTGTATGGCTATGTATATTTATCTAGCTCAATTGATTAGGAGTCAACTTAATTATACATTAAGAAAAATCTAATATGGTTATATCATGTAATTTGTTTCTGTTACATAATAATTCTTTAAATTAAAAATACTTTTCATCACTTTATGTTATTATATATGTTATTATATTCCTATACTAGCTGAAATCCCGGCTTCACTCGGGCAAAATCCTGTGAACCCCTCCCTATAACCGTGTATGACTCTGGTCTAAGTCCTTAGTTCCACCCGAAATATTTCTATGAATCCACGTTAATCATGATAAAGGCTTGACAAACATGGTCCTAATTGAGACCATATTTGGCTTTAATGTGACTATATTTGACTTTATTGGGACTATATTTGTCCTGAATAAGGATATCTGAAAAAGAAAAAAGCTTGACAAACATGGAACCCTACGAGAACCCCCCGAGAACCCCGCAAGAACCCCGCGAGAACCCCCTGACAACCCTCTGACAACCCCGGGGGGGGGGTCCAAAATCAAAAGGTCCAAATGTCAAAACTATAAACACTACTTTATATAGCCTATGACATTCAGGAAAGTATAAGCTATAATTTGAGACTAATTTGAACAAAATCG
>JABFPJ010006570.1:0-10777 GCA_022817425.1 Gryon sp. ZL-2020
TTTTGTCTTGGCGTAAAACGTTTTTTCTTGGGTTAAAACAAAATCCGTCTTATTATTTAGTCAAAAATGAAAATCGTTTTCGTGCAAGAATTTTTGTTTTCAGCCAAAAGGAGTGTTTTAAGAGTGCAAAAACACAATTAAGTCAAATGATTTAAATTGATTCAAATGGATTTTCGTTTGCTGGGATATTCTTACAGTCTATACTCGATGTACGAAGGGAAAATAATATTATAATTTCCGTATTTATTGACTTTATTATTTTATCCAAAACTCAAATCCATTTAACAGCATAATTAAACGTAACAAATCCTTTGAAAATAGTGTTTAATCTTTTTTTGTTTTACTTCAGAACATTATTTAACACAATACTGCAAAAAAGTCTTCATTGTTTTAAATTCCGTAACTTAATAAAAATTACAAAAATAATACAAAAAAAAAAAAAATAAATAAAAACAAACGAAAGCAAATAAAAAAAAAATTTCAGCCTCAGTTTCATCTTAATTTAAATCTCCGCCGTAGTTTATGACATTAAAATTTCTTCATCTTCCAGGCCTCGTTTACCAAGTCCGAAAGAAAACTTGCGTTCGTCATTCGCTCGTTTGGGATTGGCGAGCAAGTTTTCGGCTAAGCTTGAGACGGATTCTGGCAATCGTTTGCCAAGTCCAAAACTGTACATCTTGTTATTACGCTTTTCTTCGTAAGCTCGCGACATGTCCGGATGATAATATGAATCGTAACTATTCAGCTGTGGATAATCCAGATTCATTAATGAATCGCTTTTTTTTCCTAAGCCAAATCTAAAACCTCGAGATCGTTTGCCGATTCCAAATGAATATGGTCGAATTCTCTGTAAAAATGTTTTTAAAATTACATGTTAAAAAGTAAATGTCATACGTTTTCTGTTTTCTTTTTTGACAAAATTAAATTCAATAATTTTTTTTACCTTATCACCATAAGCTTGTCTTTTGCCAAGTCCAAAGTTATAAACCGGTAATCTTTTGAATTCGGACACATAAGTGTACGTTCGTTTACCGACCGGCTCATTCAGATCATAAGAATTAATATCGTCGATTTCATTATTATTAGCATCTATAGACATCAGAGATCCATCTAGAGATGCGGTTAATTTACCAAGATTGCTTATCAGATAAAGTATGATTATCTTCGATGCTGCTGACATCGGTGCAATCATTATAATATTCGAGTATGTATTTACAAGCTAAAACGAAAGTTCCACATTAATACTAATTAGGCTTTTTGTATTATAATACTGAGTAAATTTTATCATTTATAAAATAATAACAATAAATATAATAAATGTCATGATTATTAAATAATATTATAATATTAATAAATTCATCAAATAGTTATTATTTATATATATATACCATGATGATTTATAAATTAGAAAAAAAAGACGTAAACATTAATAAATGTTAAAATCCGAAATTTAATTAAACATCGGGTAATATCTAATGATCGTCATCAATTCAAAAGATGATAAATGTTTATGAGTTTTACGTCGCGTTGACAAATGTCGTGTGTAGGAGACAATGTTTTAACTTTTTTTTTTCACTATCACATTTTTCATTAACAATTGATTTAGAATTATTTATCGCTAGCGTGTGTTACAAATGAACATATCAACAGCTCTCGGGGCATAGCTTTTTTGATGACGTTTAAAATATAAAATATGAAATCCCATCGTACAGTAAATATAAATATTATCAGAATAATTTACAGTCTCCCTTAAATTCGTTCAATCTATATGTATATATACACTGTATACGGGGATAAAATATAAGGATATTTTGAGATTTTATATACACATTTACTTACTATATCACAGCTTTGAGTAATATTCTTTGCAAGTTTTGTGGATCTTGAAAATAGATTTTCGTATTTAACTTTTTCTTTGAAAAATTATTTAGATTTATTTTAAATTTCCTTTTACAAGATTTAAAAGGATTAATAAAATAAAATAAATTTTTTTCCTGGAACGAAAATAAATGCGTTAATACTTATTATGTTTGGCGTTAATTTTATTGTATGTCTTTAGATGTATTTAGTGGTAATGTGATATTTAGAAGCAATGCATGTTGTAGGAACATTAAAACATTATTCACATTATTTTCTTAATCCTGAAAGATTAAGACTGTCGTTTGACTACCGCGCTACATCGGAGCTATATTTATTCAAGAGGGGTATATTTTTTCTGGCAAATATCTTGGTTTATCAAAATGTCTCTCCGACGGATACTAAAAACATAAACTTAGCATCTACAGCAACGACTTCCGCATTTAACTAAACGATTTTCATCAGGTACAATTTGAACGGGAAATAAAATGTAATGAGATCTATCATTTCCGTGCAAACAAAATTTGTAGGTTCATGTGTTTGACGAAAACTGATTGATTTTTCTAATTATATTACAAATATAAAGTATTTTTTAGAATACTTTATATTTGTAATATAATTAGAAAGAAAAGTATTTTTACAAATACTTAAAAAGTATTTAAGAAGTAATTTACAGTTTTAATTTAATCTTAGTAACGATAATACTATGTATTATGTGTTACATTATCGTTTACATCGCTTATGAAATCATCAAGTTGGTAATTACCATATGACGAGCGGACTTTTATAGTTACCATATGAAAGCTTAAAGCTTATAACTGCACGTATAAGTAAGACATTTCTGGAGGAAATTTCCGTTATTTTTATGCAAACGTAAGAAAATGAAAGCTCATAATTTAATTTGTTTGGCAAGAAAGTGAATTTAAATATAGAGATTTGCATTCCACATGTTTTTTACTTTCAATAAAAAATTCTAACAAAAATTCAATTGAAATTCAATTATTGAAAGCAATTATTTTTGTAATACAATTAGTATTTTACGTTTTTGTGAACATAGTTACACTGTAAAAGGAAATGTTTCATTTTGAAACACTTAGACGTTTTGTCCAATTTTAAAAAGACAGTTTAAAATTTGAGATACCTCCTAATCCATTCCATCCATGCTTATTATTTATTTTATTTATATTTTATTTTTTTATTTATAATCCATTCTTAAAAAGCAAAGCTCTCTCTGAAGTTACAATTAGTTATATTTCATATAACGCAGTGAACTTTACACCGAGTTATTCGTTTCAATATATAATTTACTTACTGCGAAATTCAAAATTTATTTAATATTTTTTTCTTACATTGTATTTTATTTTAAATTTAAACAATCATTTAAATTAATTTATATTAAATATTTAAAGGAAAATATCAAAACAAAATGTGTATTAACAAAATTACATTTTGTATATACACTTTTAGTACAACTCAAAAACAAAAGCAGAGTCTTCGCACCCGAAGGGCGCGAATTTATTTCTAGTAGAAATCATTTACTAGTTTTTTAAAAATGCCACAAAAACATTTCAATTGAAACACGTGTTTTTAATGTATAAATGTTATATATCCAATTTTAAATCATAACCAATTAGTCAAGAAACAAAAGTATCCAAACAAGATATTGAATTGAAGTAATTGAATGAAAGACAATTTAGTTTTACGATTGATAAACATGATGATTTGATTTTTGCAAATAGTTTGCATTTAACTGACTAATCAAATAAAAATATTTTGTATAAAAAAGTTTTAAATAAAACGAATCAATCAATTACATAATTTTGAATCTGATTATGATTATTATTTGTTAGTTTTATTTATGCATAATATGTTATTTCGAAATAAAACTAAATGAAAAAATATTTGCAAATATATACATTGTTGTCATAAATATCCGACGTGCAATAATACTTAAAATATACATCTCTCTAACAAGATAAAATTATCCGCTTACATTCTAACAACGTGATACAAGAACCCTAGTTGTTTCATGTAATACATGATTTATTTCCTTTGTCCTGTTCTATTATGTATGATCGATAGAAATTTAATCTGCACATACACAACAAGAAATGTTTATATCAAAACAATTATAATACTTCAAGTTATATGTATTGTCTAAAAATCACAATATGGAATATTAAAATTGTTCTAATTTATTTAATAGAAACACTTTGACAAAATTGTATTTTTTGTATTTTCCTTTATTTCTGTTATCACTTTACTAATCTGACAAGACAATAGAAAGTTGCAGAAATGAGACAAAAAGCCCGAGTCTTGACAGGATTATTTCCCTAAGTGCATAATAATATTATGTACCAATAACATTAAATTCAAATGCAAGACATATGAAGAATATCAAGTAATGCACATATAAAGAAGTTGTATATAACTTCTATTTGCTATAAAGTAACATTAAATGTGACAAAAGTTGCTTTTGCAAAAATACTTATTTGAATTTGAGTAATTTAAAAGTGAAAAATAGAAACGCAATAACAATTGAGCTCATAAATAAGTGTTGTAGATTCATTGCTAAGAAAATAATTTGTTAATTTGATTATATTTCTTACTTCTTTTTGGATTACACGTCTGCTTATTCTTTATCGCAAAAACTGTAACATATATCTTTCTCGTGTCAACATCATACTTCCGAGGAATTTTAAAATTCATGTTCATTCCGATAGTGTCTTTCTCAATTTCCTTTTATAGTATAAAGCAGAATGATAAAAAACATAGTTTTTTATTTAAGTATTATTTGCCTTTTTATAATTACAATTATAAAATGGAAAATTGGAAGTAAATAAAAAGATTCACTTCAATCAATGTAATAATAATATGAAATTTAAAGATATAAAAAATGAACAGACAAATTAAAATTAATATAATGTAAGAAAAATATAATTTTTACAATCCAATTAATTATGTTAAAACAGATTATTTCATATTCCATCAGAATGGTTTAAAGGATGTATATATTGTATCGAGAAGTTTCTAAATAAAATTTCCATATTTCTATATGTAAATGGCTTTTAGTAAATTTAGACAGTTAAATATTCCATTAAAAATCTATACATGGAGAGAAGGGGAATATTATATAAAAGCAATTTCTAAAGTGTGATCCCGTTGATTGAAATCGATGACATATTTATTCAAAATTATGCCTTTAATATAATACATTATAAATCAGTTATTATTAAAAAAAAATTATACAAACTATTAATTATTTCATTGATAAAGATGTCGAAAAAAAACGTTTTTTTCGTTTTTAAAATAATTCATACTTCTTCATTATTAAAATATTTTCTGTCAATAAAATAGTCGTTCTACTTATAATTATGAAATAATTTTCGTACACACAATTTTTTCTATTCCAATTTTTTCTATTTTTTCTATATATAGAAATATCCACCGTTTGCCAATTATAACAATCTGGATAAGCTTGGTGTGATATTGACAGACGAAAATCGATATTTATCTTGTTCCAATATTGGTCCAACAATCGGTAAATTACTGGTCAGCGACTGGGCCATTCAAAATATTTTACGACATAAAAACTCATAGAAGTTGTTAGATATATTTTATTAGATCACAGATAATACAGTTTAAACGTTGTAAGATTCTTTTATACCAAAAGAAACATAAAAAAATAAATTCATAATCATTGGCCCATGAATGGCATATGCTTGGACCGAAAAAGGCTTTAATAGTAGACTATTGCTTAGTATTTTAAATTTAATAACTGTGATTTCAATTTAAACATTGAAATATTAATTAATATTTTAAATTTTATTAAATTATTAATTAAATTAAAAATAGTTTTATTTATGTCTTAATTTAAGCTATGCAATATATTTTATTTAAAAAAATATATTAAATGTTTTTAAATAAATGCTTACATTAATTAAAGGACAACGATTATATAGATAATTTTTGAGAACACTCTTTGGAACAACATACTTTAGAACATTCAAGCAAAGTAACTGAATAAAAATGTCAAATTGTATCAGTTTTTACGTTTAAAATATTAAATAGTCGTTATGAATAATATTAATTCCCCAATCGCTGGTCAGTCCTTTACCGATTATTTATGAAATAACTCGTTCATTTATACTTTAACTTGTAATGATGCAAGTTTCAAGATTTAATTATAAAATAAATATGTGTTTCGGAGCTTATTAACACAATAAACCAGAGGAATATGTTTTATATTAAAATGTAAGATTTTATGATACAAATTATATAGCATTTTCATATTACATTTATTATTTTATAACTACAAAATTAGATATTTGTCTAAGCCACTTTAATATATATGTGAATTATGTTTTACTAATTTTAAATAAATTACAATATTTTAATTGAAAATATTTTCGGATATAAACGCAATAACAGAAACCGCATCTAACCCACATATTCAGTTTTTTCTGAAATATATATGCGTCAATAAAGTTTTGTTTGTGTATGATTAAATTTAATCATTTGCAGAAATTACTACTAAATATATTTATTAAATAGATGTACAGTTTCTATTTTCAATGAACTTATTTTGAAAACATAAAATGAATAATTTCGTTTGAATTTGAAACAAGAAAAATTATTATACTAATAAATAAAAAGTAAATTATTAAATATCGTAAAATAATAATTAAATATCGATTGATAAATATAAAATGAGTAAAAAAGCAAAAGGGAAACATTCAGTTACAAAAATAAATAATAAAAAAAAAGCAAAAGAAACGTATGAAGGTTTGAATGTCATGAAGCAGACATTTTTATTTCGCTGTCGTTCCCGCGAATACTTAATTATTTTCGCGTGACTTGATTTTACAGTCATAAATAAATATGTTATGTGCATTTCTGCAAAAATATAACTCATCCATTTCTTTTTTCTTCCATTTTCATATTAATATACATATACAAATATATTCATATTTCGTGCTTTTATTGTACTGAGAAAACTGATTACAATATATAATTAAAGAATCATAGTTCATGTGAATAATACAATTATCCTTGATTCGCTGAATGATGCGTAAATTTACGTTTATTCTTTGCTTTATCTCCGTACATTGAAGTAGAATTAATATCATTTCTTAGCATTGAGAAAACTCGATTTTTTGTACGCATGACATTTTTTAATTTTTTCGCATCGCGTTCGTTACATTATTTAATTTAACATTATTACATACGCTTTAAGAATTTCAATTAAAAAAAGTATATCTATCTGATATCGGATTCATGCACTGAGAAGAATGTGGATAGTCAAAATGTCTATTGTTGATTTAAAAAACATCGAATGTCAAAAATCAAAATTTTTTAATATATGGCACCATTTTATAATAATCGTCTCGATTAAATATAAAATTGATAAATAACTATTTAACGCATAAAGTTTTAACATATACGATGCCGGGCTACTTGTTTTGCATATTCACAAATTGTCCCGATCGATTCAGCTTTTTTTGTTCCTTTGTTTTTTGTTAAATACATGCAAAAGCATACAGTTACATGTCTTTTTTGTTTCTATTTCCGAACTCGCGAAAATTACAACTTACGTTAGATACAAATTTGCAAAGCTTTGATAAAAATGTTCGTCTTTTTTAATTTACGGGTTTTTCTCTAGTTAGCTTTCCTTTAAACCTGAAAAGCGTCTGGTTTCCTTATTTAAATACATGCCAAATTGTGATAGAAGGTTGAATTGAGTTATTTTTCAATTTGACGATTGTTTTGTATGGCTCTTTTGTCGAAAAACCATTGTTTATGATAATTACCTTTGTTATTGTATTTCTCCGGATTTTGACATATTTAATTTTGGAATAAAAATAAGATAAAAAGAAAAAAAAACGCAAAATATGTTTTCAGTAAGAATGACAATACTTGTGCAAAAATGTATTTGATAAATGATACTCGTGGTAAAGAAATAAGTTTTTCGTTTCCATAAATCCATTTTTATTATAAGAAGAAGATGAAAAACAGAGTCATAATCGATTACGCAAAACACCGTAAAATCTCATTTTTGGCTCAATTTCGAGATGTAATAATTTTTTTCGTTTTTTTTTGTCTAAGATTTTTTATGATTTTGTTATATGTTGAAATATGTCTTAAATTCTGCAAAAAGATTCTTGTGGATGGTAAACAAAAAATGTAACATTTTGATGTATCGCCTTTATATAGATGATTTTCCAAAATTATAATCCTCCACACACTCTAATCCCATGCACACTGAACGAAAAATGTCATAGTTACTCGAACCATGCTCGTTAAATTTATCTTTAAGTACGACTTTTTTTGGTTAATATTATTATGCTAACTGGTTATACGTTATATGTATTAGTTCCTAGTTAGCTTAACCAGGTATGTTGGTTACAGTAACCAGAAATCTCTTGTTAAAGACAATTTTAACCACACAGTTAAAAATGAAAAGTAATATCAAGTTAAATCGAGTTAAATCAACTCGACTATCAGTTGAATTGAACGGATTTTAGTTAATTTAACTAATATATGATTTATTCAACTTAAAATAAAGTTGATTTAAAACAATTTTTTAACAGTGCAGGTTTACTGGTTGTTTAAACTGAAGATTTGGTTCTGTGCAATATTGAAATATGTTAAAATACCTGAAATAAATACATAAATCTCAAGTATACAAGTAATAAAAATTATACACGCAGAGCAAAATTAATCAAACAATTTATGTTGAAAATAAACAATTTACTAAACTTTCATTAGTACAGAGGCACATGCGAAAATTCGCGAAAATACAGTCTGCGCAAATATGCTTGGTCTTGGAAAAATAACTAGATCTAGGCAAAATTTTAAAATCGAGTGGACTTTCTAGGTGATTTATTCAAGGCTGTAAGTTTAATAAATTTTACTAAATTTTATAATTTAGTAAAATTATATATAATATAATATATACAATAATATAATATTTAATAATAATATAAACTGAAAGTTTAGTAAATTTTACTAAATTTTATAATTTAGTAAATTATACATTTTTTTATTTTAGCACAACATAAATTTTTTTTTTATTTAGCACAACATAAATTTTGAGATTAATTGTACTCTGCATGTAAATAGTAAAATTCTAAATCTTGTATAAAATATATTTTGCTAAATTATAATAAAGTACACGGATAAACAAAATACCCTTTTTTCCTATTTTCTCTAGCACAGCGACCCCAGAAAGGGGACATTTTTAAATGTTTTTATTGAAAAATATTCATATTTTTGTTTTCTGCGTATAATAAACATTTAAGTAACTAAAATGTTTAGTTATTTCAAATAACAAGTCAAATAAGTTTAAAATTAACAACAAAAGTTTAATTGTACAATTATATTTAATTTGAATAATTTAACTTATTAGATTTAATTACATCTTGTACAAAATTTTTGAACATTAATTTTAAGACGATATAATTTCAATACATAAAAATTTTAACTTTTTGTCTTTTATCGTTTACCGGATAAACATGCTGTTTATTATTCAATTGAACCATTCAATAGATCATAAAAACAAACGCTATTACTTTCGTTAATGTTTTATGAGTACATTATTATTTTATTAGTACATTATTATACATTCTACATGTATTAAGAAGCGTAAAATAAGCTGTGAGTATTAAAACTTGCAACATTGCGGTTTAGAGATATAAAAAATGGAAGAAAAAAAATACAAACTTATATACAATCGATGGAAAGAGTGCCCGTGCGAGCAATATCCACTTCCGCGGTGGTATTTTCGCTACAAATTAGATTAAGTTGATTCCGTTTTGCACACGTTTTAAAATAAACGAATGAAATACGACAAATCAATAAAAAACACCATATTTGATCATAATTTGTATATATGTACATGTCAATCGCAAAACTCGATACAACGTAATTGATCGAGTTAACCAAAAACTTTTTTCCGTGTCATAAAATTATAAATTAAAACATTACAATTAGTAATATCGAAATCAATGCAAAATGATAATTATTTTGCTTAAATAAATATTTTATTGATAAATGAGCGAAAGTATTTTCATATTTGTGACAAAATATTTTATATAATAGTTTATATAATATAATATTTTAATTCAATTGTTATAAGAATAATTGCATGCATAACACATTTGCTTGAAATGAAATTCGAGTGTAATCTAAATTCCAACCAAGAGATTGTCAGTTTATTTTTTTGTGTGAATTACAGATATTATAATATTATAATATCTTTAAATGTATGTAATGAACTTCTTACTAATTATTTCCCTCTAATTTATTAACTAATTTCAACTTTTGGATGCTTTAAAGATTCTCAGCTGTGAATTTATAATTCAATTATTAATTATAAAGAGTTTAATTTTTTTATAAAAAATGATTGACTTAATTTGTTTTTTATATAATATAATAAAAAACTTTAAATTAACTGCAAAAAATTTCAATATTACTAGAGGTCAAACGAAAATTTTTTCTATAATTCAAACACTGCCATTTTAGAATCGTAACGCCTTAATTTTAATTAAAACTGATTGTAACGGGTTCATACATCTAATTCCCAAAAAATTATTTCCCATGCTAAAATTTCCCAAACAATAATTTCCCAAAAAATAAATTTCCCATGCAAAGTATTCCCACGTAAAATTTCCTAAAACTTAGTACACAAAATTATATATAGAGTGTAACAAAAATATAGTGCACCCAGGTACCTGAAGCTTTCTTGTGAAAAAACATGCAACAATATACATTGTCATAAGTCTAGCCATGGTGGCCACAATATTCGCCATGGCATGGCTATTAGTGTGGTAGATGCTACAGACCTTGCCATACCATGGCTAGTACTGTGGCTTGTATCCATGCTCATGGCCACAGTTTGGCAAATACTGTGACAATCATG
>JABFPJ010006571.1:0-10776 GCA_022817425.1 Gryon sp. ZL-2020
AAGTTATTTCTGACTTTTTCAATAAGTGAATATTCACTTTTTCAGTGAACAAGAACTATAACTTTTCAAAAAAGTGAATATGCACCCAAAAAAGTGAATTTTCACTTTTTCAAATTTAGAGAGTACAATTACTGACAATTTAATGATTAATTACAGAATTTTCAACGACAATTATTGTAAAATTTGAAAATATAAAATAATGATATGTGATATTTCAGTTCAGAAATCATTTTCTTATGGTATTCAATTCAAAGACAAATGTTTAATTCAAATTTGTTATTAAAGATTAAATTGATTAATATTAACGAATAAGAAGACTACTAATTTTAAGCTTGAAAAATAACAATCCTCGGGTGTCTTGATGAATCAGAAAAAGGACAAGGCACCGGCTTTTTTGCAACGGCTTTGAAGCACAAATATCATTGTATTCTATGTGTATGGCAAATAACTGTTCATTTAACGTATATATCTGCAAAATAAAAAACGCAAATATAAAATTCTAGAAGAAAATCACCGAGAAATAGTCATTTTGCGTTGAAAAATGGTGCAGTTTCAATATTTCGAAATCACATTACATTTCAGAGCTGGCAATGAAGACAACAATAATACATTATCTAATGATAAAGCTATATGAATGGTGTACGTAGTGCTTGTACTTGCTTTCAAACGTAACTATTTATTACAGAAACCATATGCATTTCATTTTCATTATCTTATGTAAACTATGTTTTTTTACGATGCATTTATTTAAAAAATTCCTTGATCTCGTAATATTTAATCGTGAGAATTGATAAAAAATATTTTTTTCTATCTTCCACATTGCATGAAGTCACATGTTTTGAAGTAAAAAGCGTGAAGTTACATAATTTTCATAAGATAATTAACAACAATTTAGTTTGATAAAAGTTTTGTCATTACTTGTAAAAGTAATGAGTATCATTCTTTTCTTCTTGAATAAAATGATATATGAAAGTATCTGATAATTAATTTTTTCAATTAGGAAAACAAAACAAACTATTAGACTATCCGCGAGGAAAGGTATTTTCCCGAAAATGAGATCAATTGTTTAATATTACGTCTACATCGTCGCGGCATCCAAGTTCATAGGTCTGACTGAAGAGTTCTTAGTTGAACTGAAGCCCGCAAACTTTCGATACCGGTTAGACTGTCCATCGATCTGCGCTCATAAAAACGATGACTTATCTATCACACGACAAGAGTTCTTTATTAGTCTTACAAGATACTAGACTTTGTTTAAGTTTGTTTCAATAATTTTTTTTATTATAAAAAAAATGAAATGATTTTGTCAACTTCGAAAATGAAAAATCATTTATAATGTCAAACGATTTTTAACATCATGCGAGAAGAGAAGAAGTAGAAAAATAATTCTTTCCTCGAATGAGTTATGATATAATTTTGTTATCGAAAATTATGAATTGAGGCGACTAATGAAACACGAACGACCACGAATCGAAATTCATTTTATAGTCTTCGAATGTTTCGAAGGATTTTGCCGATAATCTGGCAATATGTCGGGGAGCAGAAAGAAATAACGATGATGAACGCAGTGAGATGTTGAGATGCAGTGCACCCCGCGCGTCAGATCTGGATTTTTCTCCGACATGTGTCTTCTTTATCGCGCAAGTGGGTTAATGGAGTCGTCGAACTTCTGCAAGCGATTTTCGCGAAGCATGCGAAGCAAGGATTAAACACTGTATTCTGCCCAGTCCTTGAGTTTACATCTGCTATTGCACTGCTAACAAATCTCTCGCAAGTTTTGTCGCAACAATTTGACATACGAAACAAAAAAAAATTAATTTAAATTTTAAAAAATGCAAATAACTGATAATGGTAAAATATATTATTTAAGTTATCACTTTGTTCTGATTATATCCATTGTAAATATTAAATTTTCCTAAAATTTGATTTGTGATTTTTACACTCAGTTTATACTATGATTTGTAAAATGTATATTTATATACATACACTTTCGTTTTATCTCAGTAAAATAAATGTCTGAAGTACAAATTCACGGTATTTAAATCACCCCTACTATACAAACTGACGACCTTTCATTCCTTAGACTCCTTTGTATTCCGCCCCACAATTGTTTTTCTCGAGTGTTTAACAACAGTAATTCACACTTTACAATTTACTGAATACACAGCCCAAGCCACAGAAATACCCGCATAATATTTATTAAATTCCATATTTGTCAAGATTGAAAAAAATTAGCATTCATTTCCTTTATATACATTTTTATTATATTAAGAATGTATACAAAGTATTATAATAAAAATAAATATTGATATTTTGATGTAAAAACGTTTTCACTGGTTTAATCTTACTTTATTTTTTCTATATATTTAGCCATAATGCAAAAAACGCGCGAAAAAGTGTAAACATGAATCTTCAGAAGTGTTTGAGATGAAAAGTAATTTGTAACGTCATTCATTTTGTATCATATAAGTTGGTGTGTGGGCGTTAAAATTGAAAAACAATAAAGGGAAAATTTCTCGTCGTTGGGTTCGTCGAACTGCACCAAAGAGAATGCGTGTATATATATATATATACGTTGAGAAATCCATACACTTAGTTGAACACTACACGTTGAGCTCAAAATCAGTGCAAAGGATCCGCACGCTCGATATAACGGGCCAAGGACCAAGCGACCATCGTAAGAAGAGTGTGGGTTAGCATAAATGGGATGCGGTAACGCCGGGTTGGTGCTATTGACGGCAGCGAAATGCTGAGTTCATTGAACCGTTTCAACGCTTTTCCAAAAACTAATAGATATTTTTGTTTCAAAACATATCTATGTAAAAATCAGTGTCTTTATTTCAGTTAACACTTAGTATCCATTTTTTAAATTTTGAGTTCGTGCTAAGTATAACATCCACGTCTTCTTTTTCCAAGATTGTTGGTAAAGTTGGTTGTCGTTAGCTTTATTGCAATATGTAAAAGTAAAAATTGCTAACTTTAAGAGATAAACAAACTTGGAACGATTTTAAAAGTTATTTTTGGTGTTGAATCGTTGTTATTATAAAAACTTTTAATAAGACATATTATATTTTGTATATTATTTTGATAAATTCTTATATCGATGTCGAGGTGTTCTTACATTCCTAAATGATTTATTATTGTTTATTTTTACTGTATTTGTAGTGAAAATAACATCAATAAGAAAAAATTAAAAATATTCTAAGTATTTGTGTATTTAGAATATACATACAATTTATTAATGAAGTTCAAAATTTAACAAATTTTCATCAAAACTACAATTGACTTCTGTATCTAATTTTTGAGCAAAATAAATATGATCGATTTGAAGCCTTACGTCCATTATTTGATAAATTGATTTTAACAAAAGAACTGTGGTTATGACGCATAGCACATAAATAGTCAATATCATCTTAATCATATTTCATTGCGAAGAATGATCTTTTTGGTCGAAATTTAATCGAATATATGGTCAGAATATCATCAAGTGAATTCGCATTATTCATATAATTGCAACTCATAAACGTAAGATTTGCAGCAAAATTTTAAGAAGCATATGTGAATTCTACGACGCAAAACTGATTCAAGATTCAAATTGAAACACTTAGAACGTTTATTTTCATTTACTTTATACTTTCATTGTCTCATCTCATCCAATGTTTAATAACACTTTAAGCAATTTAGATATCGAAAAACGTCAGTGACGTTTTCCTATTCAATTTCAAATAATACCATTTCCCCCGTGCGTTAATTGATATGAAAAGTTTACCGGACGATATTGATTTCTGGCCAGGGTCAACTTATCAATGAATGAACGGTGGAGGTTATTATACTTTAGTTAATACTAAAGTTTAGTATCAAATGCTTCAAAATGAAGCGATTATCAACAACTGCAATTGTGTTTAATTATTACAATTTCAAAAATGCAAAACTATTATTTTCGTTGTACTCGTTATTTGTACAACAAATAACGTATTTTTAAACAATAATTAAACATTTTCAGATTTATTTAAAAATCATATATTTATTGAATAAAGCATAATATTGAAAATTAATATTAATTTAACCAGTGATTGGATATTTATCTCATCATAAATCCTGTAAAAGTGTCATTCGTTTAATGAATGTTTACTTTGCTTAAGTTGCACATTTGTTCAATGTGGCTTTTCAGCTATTGTAAAAGCAATGTTAAAAGTTTATTAGAAGCCTCGAACTCAATTCTTATAGTTTATAATAGAAAAACTTTGAAAATCAAATTAATATTATACTTTTTAACATAATATATGAATTTTATATAAATTATAAATAAATTATTGTATAAATAAAATATTATATAAATATATAAATTTTTAATTTAAAAAATTGTATCTGAAACTTTATATGGAATAGGAAAATTTGTTTGTTATACATTTTTTTTAATGAAAAACATTTTTAAAAAATAATCATTAAGAAACAGATCAAAATGATAGTTGCATTGAAATGTTAGGGTGTTGGTATTCGATGAAGGTTCTCCCTCAATAATGTTATTGGTAAATGAATTGAATGAAGTAGATAAAATTCGGGCGGGGAGAAATAAATGCAATTTCAACAGTGCCTTTTTAATGTTTCATTAATCGAAAAAAATAATAATTAAGTTAATATGTCGTGATCAAATTATAACCATAATTAACGTTAATTACTTTGTTCTTAAATACAAAAAATAAAATAATAATTATATCTTTGCTATAAAAACAGTTTCACTATAAATAAAAATTTAAACTGATATATATTAATGCGTTGAAATTTGTTTATAATACAAAAAACAGTTATTTTTACTGTTTTTTGTTTGTGCAATTTCTGGAACTTTTACTTGCTGTTTTAAAGTAAGATGAAAGAAAGTAAGTTTTTATACGATTTTTGTCTCAATATATACTTTTGTACTTACAGCGTCCCTGACCTAAAGTGAGAACTTATGACTACCTGACAGGGTATCGTGCTATTTCACTTTATGACATGCTGGCAGCGAATATTAAAGTCAATGTTGCCAATTTTGCGATTTGGCAGTTTTTAATGTTGGCTAAGTCATGTTAGTCAAAATGAAGACATTGATTAATGTTATTCAATATGTATTTTTCACATTTTTAACATTCGATTAGTCTAACAAGCTAGTTATTTTTTAAATACATTATTAAAATAATTGTGTTAATATAAAACAGATATATTCTTCAGTTTGTTATAATGACTAATGACAAGTGTTATTCACAAACATTTTATAAGAACCATAAAATCTTCTTATTAATATTTTGATACATTTTTCATCAAATACACAGTAAATATATTTATAGTTCGGAAATCCTGCAAATTTTATTTGATTGATTTTTCCTTCGGTGAAAGTCATTAGTACTCTTAAAGTTTCTATCTAAAGTTTTACGTTTTATTTCTGAAAATGAAATTCCAAACAATTGAATCTTTCTGGTCAGTAATAATCTTTTTGAATAACAAAATATTACTTATAACAAAATAATTTACATTATTCAATTAATGAATATCTTTGAATTCAATATTGTGATCATCATTAAGTATTCAAAAATACTCAAAAGTCAAACATGTAAATTGAATGCTTTCTCTCAAAATACAGCATTACTATTTATCCTCGCATTATCTGTGAATTAATCTTCGAATCTGATTATCGCTCATTCACATATCATTTTCAATATTTCATTTAATCAGAATTTACAGCTTGTCTAATCAAAGATAATGAATTGTCTAAATTTTAATTACGTCATTTAAAAGTGTTATCCTAAAAACTGCATAAAACTGTCCCATAATTGAAAATTAGACCTTCAGGGCTTTGGTGCGATCTTATTCTCGATGCTGATCGTTGGCTGGTAGCAGTGGCAGTCGTAGTGGGATTTGAGATAAAAGGTAGTAAGGAGACGCGGGTAAAGAGGGAGGAAAGCAGAGAGTCGAACTAACTC
The DNA here is from genome assembly GCA_022817425.1 of Gryon sp. ZL-2020. Lineage (NCBI taxonomy): Eukaryota > Metazoa > Arthropoda > Insecta > Hymenoptera > Scelionidae > Gryon > Gryon sp. ZL-2020. The sequence goes on from JABFPJ010006571.1 coordinate 5,958, forward strand.
ATGGACGAACGAGCCGACGGATAGGACGGCTGGCGCCTGTACTCAGATCGATGCACGTGGCTCCAGCTGGGCGCCGCTCTTCGTACAGATCTCTCCTACCTCTACACCCTCTCTCTCTCTCTTTCTCTCTCCCTCTCTTTCTCTTTCTCTCTCTCTCTCTTTATTCCCTTTTTCTCCATCGTTCCATTCTCCAAAAGCCAGGATGGGGCTACTGGCTTGTTGGCTCCTCTGCCAGTACGGTTTGTACACTCGCAGCGCGTCGCTTCCACACTCTCAAAAGATCCCGGTGCACACATTACAGGGCCGAACCCGCCCTCACAAGACTTGCTCTTCTTACTCCTTTGCCATATTCCAACCTCACACATACAAAAGGAAACACCGCGTTAACCTAACCTAACCTTTTCTGCAGCAGTGTCACGATCACTTATCAACACGCTGTAAAACCCCTTACTTTTCTTCTTATGTTTTATCATTCAGGAAAACTAATATGTGCATTTAATTATACAACATTTTCATCGAAAATCATGTGATTTAATATGAGAAGAAATAAAAATCGATAGAAATTGTCATTTTTAACAATTAAAATTTATATTATAACTAGTTAAAAAATATAAATCTTTTTTTAAGATATAAAATATCCACACAAGAAAGTATATAAATTTGTTATAAATGCAAATTAATGATTATTAAAAAAAGATGATTAATTACTTTTTTTAATATGACATTAAAAGTAAAATTAATTAATACACACATAAATGACTAATGTTAGCATTTTATGTAAAGGTACTGTTTCGAAACAATAGAAAGAAGAGGGTATCAAATTGCTGAAAATAACTGTTATTGGGATAAAAATATATATACGTTTCTAGAAGTGTATTCAAGTACACGAAGAAAAATGTTTTGGGTGATATCATCGTGATTTATGCGCTCAGTTTCACAGTCACGTATAATGCTTTCTAACGTTATCTTCAATGAAAATGTATTCAATATTTATAAACGAAAAAATTAATAGTCGACAGTTTATTACTATTTTAATTCTTCAATTAAAATTGAAAAATGTATATTCCAATATTTGATTCGAGTAAAATAAAAATTATGAATATAAGAAGAAATTACTTTTTACATGTCAGTCATACATTCATTACGGATTCATCATACACTTTTTAGCGTTAATATAAAGGAAAACTGTCTATTGTAATGAAAAATGTTTGTTGCAATGCTACTCTATCATGCTCAAAATGATGAATCATTTATCATAACGTTAACAGTAACAAGTCGGAAGAAGCAGAAGAAATGTTATGCCCGTAAGTAATGCAAAGGGGTGACCAATCGAACAACTTGGCTTCGCTATTACACCTTGATTAAAGACATCGACTTTTTCATTCATTTTCTCTACTTTGCAAACTTCGATCGAAACCATATCATTACAACCAAATAAGCATAACTAAGCGAGATATAAGTTGCAATTGATTTAACGTTTGCATTTTTTCTAACTTTCTTATTAGCTTTAGCGTTAATAAATAGTAAATTCAATTATTAACTTTATATTATAAACTTACTTACATTGAACAGAAAGAAAAGAAAAGAAAATCCAAAAATTTTTGAACGTCATTGTTTTTGGTGAAAATGGTGTTAGCTGAAATAACTTTTCACACATTTAATTTATTAAACGCACCTTGAAGCTTGTCTGTCTTCTTTCCGCTCTTTCAACTTTCCTAACAGACTATTTGAAGTGCGCTGAAGCCTGCCTTGCCTCGTCACTCTGTCTGAAGAGTCTGAATTACCAACTTAAGCCAACCCCTGTACGCTACATTTACCAAAGAGATACTTGAGTGTCTAGGCGGCTGCGTCTGTTTTACTTTTTTCAGCCTTTTGCACATTAGACGAGTCTTACCATTAATATTATTTGATAGAAACTTATTTCTTCATTGATATCTGTACAGCATATTAAGACATACATAATGAATACGAAATCAAATTCCACAAATTTATTTGCCTTTTTTTGTTTATTTTCAGTAATATTAACTTTCCTCTTTGATTATCGTATTGATAAATGATGTTTAAAAAAAACTGTTGTTGTCACGTTTAATACCATTACTCGCAATTGATTTTCATTTGCAAAAAAAGGTATTTTTAATAGGCATGAACTTTGGTCTGACGAAACGAGATTCATTTCCCTTGTTTCGATAAACAAAAGTAATTTTTACAAATTGTTAAATACTTATAGCATATATTATGCGCGCGCACACCTCATGAACTGATTCTACGAATTGGTTCGATCACCTGTTCGTATATCAAGGCGACGCGACATTGAAGGTGACATAACTAAGTCACCAGTCAAGGTGACAGTTGAAACGCCGATGTGTCGATATTGAAGATGATAAATAATCAGATAACTAATTAATATAAATAATGGATTCCCTTATTCATTAGAATATTTTGATCAGATTCCATAATAAAAGTTTCTGATCAAATTTAAATGTTCGACTTCATTGCTGAATTCTTATATACACACCAAAAATCATATGTTCGACGTGACGTTGACCAATATTCCTTAAAAGAAAAGCAATATTCCTAAGAAATTTAAATCATTTAGAAATTTCAATAATAAAACTGAAATATTGATAAATAAACAAATGAATGATTTTTTCAAAATTAACATAAAATTCTTATCTTCTTAATTAATCAAATTGCTTCTGTGATAATATTTGTGTACGTTTTGAATGAAAATATAAACGTCGTACAATCGCGCAATTACCCACGATCGTTAAAGAATGTTTCTGTTGTTAAATGGCCGTTTCGATTATAACGCGAAAATATTACTAAAGACACTTCCGGATGTTTGCAAGATCAAACCCATTATTACATAACGAGCACTCTTGGCGTGTTCCACAAGGCATCGTAACCACGTGGCGAATAAATCTGGATCAGGGTTACTTCGACTATATCTGACCCTCTTATGTGACTACTCATATTACGGTGAATCGCCCGATTCTATAGGAAAAAAAGAGACAGATGATCGGATACATACATTTGTGCGTAACATTACGAATTGAAATAATATATACATGCTTAGAATACATTAGTATCAATCATATTTTCAATACTTAATCAACCTATCACCATCACCTTTTCTCTCCACTTGTTATTAAATAACAATAATTTAATCATATAAATTATTAAAGGATGTAAATATATCATAAATATTTGTCCACTAATAAGAAGAGAATATGAAAAATATATATAATATAGAATATTATAAATATATGGACAAATTTAATTTGAACATATTTAAGTATATTATAAAAAATATATTTTAAATATACAACTAGAAAAATGTGTTTCAAAATGATATTGATTTTATAATAAAAATTATTAAATTATTGTTAATGTCTCAAGTTTCTCATTGTCTCGACTAAACAAGATTCACTTAGGTGAGGAAGAAATAATACGGTCAAGGTTTTTGCACAAGGGGGACTTGACTTTTTTCCCCAAATCTGTCTGTGAATTACTGCTCTGCGGACTTTTGCGACGTCCCTACGACGTGTTTATTCGTACAAGCCAAAATCATTTTCACGAATTAAAAAGATTTCTTATTTCATACAAATTAATTTTCATTTATCCTTTTAAATAAAAAAGTAGACATTTTTCGAAATCTTTGTCAAATATATTTCAACAAACATTTCTACTAATTATGATAAATCATGGAAATAGTTGTAATTTGTTTCCGGAATAAAGTATCGTTTCCAATATGTAGATTAGAAATTGCTGAATTGTTGTTTTTCGTCGCGTTTCGGATATTAGAGTGAATGTGAAATCGCTGTGGTCGATACATCGCTAATATCGGCTTCTTTTTGCGCCGATTTTGGCTGCCCAAAATAAAGTTATCTCCAGCGAAATTCCTTCGGGTATTCTTACACAGCGTCTTAAATGGAAGACTTGGCCACAAGCCGCTTCGTGGACGACCCTCTCTACGTGCCATGCTGAAAATTTATGATCCGCGGCATGATCGCGTTATGTCGATTACGAACATCTTATAACATTGTGTGTTTTTGTCGTTGAAAATTCATCCTCACACGTTTTTACCGTGCTGCAACTTTTTTTAGCTTTACGCTATAAATAATTTGTTTATGAATTCGTATGGATACAAACATATCCGTAAATCAGTGTACTTATACGATGATTTTTGAAATCGACATTTTGTGCGAAATCGCGCAACTGTAGTATTTATTGTCCCGTTGAAAATCGCAATTTTCCAAAACTCAAGATTTAATGCTTTCGATAAAATCTTAACATAAAAATAATGCGAACAAAAATTACTTAAATATAAATTCAAATTTTTCCCTTAAAAAAATAAAGCAACTAAACGGAGAAAAATAAAATGCTTAATAAATATTAATCGAAAAGTGTATTGTAAAAAAAAAGGAACGAATGACAAATAGTTGTATAGCAAATAGTAAATAATCATTTAACGTGTTCGAAAGTTTTGCTGTGCATATGCGCAAACATCTGTGATTCATTAATCACAAAACATGCGCATGATAAATTATTCAGATGTTATTTTTTGCTAACATTGATGCGAATAAATTCAAAACCACGCGTTATAGAATCGTTGACCTTTCAAGGCTACTAAGTGCATTGCACTGATTTGACTCTTTAAATCACTAAATCTCGTGTAAGTTTTATTGATATTGACAATTTTGTAAAATTGTTCCCAAACTTTGATTTATGAACTTTTTGGATTTTCACAACAAAACGGAAAAAGAAATGTCCAATATTACCCCCCCCCCCCCTCGATCTCCTTCCCCCAATTCTACCG